>JAJJMC010006198.1:1522640-1617940 GCA_023531435.1 Papaver californicum | reverse complement strand
TTTTTTTGATTTGTAACCTCAATTGGTCAATAAAACCCTCACAATTTCATGACCCGTGGACGTAGTCTATTCATAGCCAAACCACGTTAAATCCTGTGTACAATTTCTTCAATCTTCTTTTATGAATTTGAGTTATGATTTTGGTTGTTTTGGGTTGATGAGAATCTCTGTCCAAACACTCAGTTTCTCTGAACAGATTTTTCGGTACTAGTTAAATGGGAATAATCTTCAAGTTTACAATAAACTTAAGGTTGTAAGGCCTTATCATCCTAGAGAGCGTGATTTCTTTCTATCCAAGATGAAAGAAACCTTGCACAATGCTGATGGGAATGATAATATTTACTGCTCCAATCTGGATTATCAGCTGCACTGTCAAGGGGAGAACTTCCTTTCTCTGTAAACCTTCATACCCGAAGGAGTGACAGGAATTTAAACTGATGCTTTTCGCAAGTTACGCAAGGGAAACGACTTACCCTATTCAGCATTTGGATTTAGGAACGGATGTCCAAGAAAATATTATCATTTTCTTAATTAGTTATCCTTATCCTTATCACAATGAGCATATGCTGCATATCAATAATGAAATCATCGTAAACTGTATTATACGAAAGTCTAGTTCAATGGCATTCAACCTTTGTTCTCTTTTCCTAGCAGATCGTGGGATATAGACGTACACAAACTGAAGTTATTAATCTGTTTTATCGCTTTCATCTGACTTTATCTCTGAATTAGTTAAGCAAGGAAAGATGCACGCCAAGTATTTATTCCCACGTTTATTAGTGAGGCATATTAGGTCTAATTTCTTCGACTTGAAGGTTGAGATGCCGGTTTTTACATTTTTCTTGAGCAACTGCAACTTGCCCATCATCTTTTTTAGATGTGCGAGCACATGCATATGTCAACATTCAGGCCCCTCCACAAAAACCATTGCGATATCTGGTTATTAGACCAATTTGTTTGCTAGTTTTCAGATTACATGCTACATGGAGCTGCTCTTAGGAAGTAGAACCCATTCACATACTCACCCACTAAATTCTTGCACATCTAGTGAGGTTCGAACGTGGACCAAAATAAAAAAGAAGACAATGTCCCAATAATTATTGTCGGGGATTTTATTTTTTTTGGTCTGTAAATAATTTGGTGCTGATAAATTTAAAACTCCGGCAATTGATATTATCACATAACAACTATACCGGTTTATTAGAAATTTAAATCAAACAATTCGAACCATATTCCAGTGTATTACTTTCGGGGACTCAGGTCTCAGGCACGTGGGACATTGGAGGCCTCAATCCTACCTGTAGCGATTAGTGAATGGCCCCATATACTGTTAAGTGTGCCTCTTCGTTAGATTTTATCAGAAGAACAAGAAAAATGGTGGAGTGTATTTTTTTAGTTTCATCTCCATCATCTCTTCTTCACCATCCAAGAAACCTTTCTTCTAATTTCTCTTCTAATTTAAAAACCAAAGAATTATCAAGAAAACGAGGTTCTAAAGCACTAATTACAATTTCATCTTCATCATCACCCTCATCACAAATTCAACAACGGCACAAAAAATTGAAGAAGAGAAAGGATCAATAGCTCCTGCTTCAGTTATTGTGAGGAAATTTTATGATGGAATTAATAGACATGACTTAGCTTCAGTTGAAGATCTTATTGCTCACAACTGTGTTTATGAGGATCTCGTCTTTCCTCAACCCTTCGTTGGACGCAAGGTTTTGTTTACTCTCCTTTCTCTATCTCATAGGTACTTATTCTGCTTTGTTTTGTTAGATTTCTTTTTTATGGATGAAATGGGGAAGTTGTTTTGACTGAAATTAGAGGTGAATCAGAGCAATTTAGAGTATTCATTGCTAACCCTTAAAGCTGCTAAGGAAAGCTACCAAACACTAATAACTAAGAACATTTTTTTTTTAATGAAGTTAGGGTATGGAAAGAAATGGGTTTCTTCGTTTAGTTATGAAATGACTAGAACACAATTTTTTCGATCTTCATAACCAATTTATTCTTTCTCTTTTTAGTTTTACTTTCTTCTGTTTGAGTATGGGGTTATTGACTAGTAGTAGTACCAAGTGCAAGTAAGGGTGCAAGAAAGACAGCCATCAGTAATGGAAATAACATTGGTACCAAAGGATGTAGAAAAGGCGTCTTGCACGTCACATAGATCACCACCACTATAAACGTAGTTAAGAAGTATCATATGATGCCAAAAGACCGTCAACTTTGCAAGCATCTGGGTATCAACCATCGCTTGAAAGGAGTACTTAGGAAAGCTCTTACAGTGTGCACCATGCTCTGATTTTTAGAGTAATTATTTTGTTAGTCTCGCCTTTGTAAGCTGCTCCTGTAGTCTAGCAATTTCCCGCTTAATTATACCGATTGCTAAAAATTAGCTTAATCAACAAGCTTCTCGAAATTATTCATATTATATGGTCAACTATCTTGTACTTGCAAGGTTGGCAGTTTCTCTGCATCATAAGTGGCGCTAATCCTATGTCCTTTGATGGTGACATAAAATGCTTCATTAATGGCTCATTTATACGTCCACTATTGTTGGTTTTTCAACACCGTTAATGGTGCTGTTCTTGCACTCTTACAAGTACTCTTGCTAAATTAGGCCCTCAACAAAAATGAAAAAAATCACAATAACGAGCTTAAAATAGCACAACTTTCAGTGCTTTCACATTTTTTTTCTTACTATTTTGTTGGAATTACAAGATGCCAACAAATTATTATAAAACCCAATGCTGCCCCGGGTCACAAGTTAACAAGACCTGTATATGATTGGAATATTCTTTCAAGAAGAAGAATCTTTATTGACACCATAGAGGGCTGAATTTTGTGTGTTATATCGTTCAAACGTATACTTGTATCTCGAAAGAAACAAAATTGATACTAAAGACTGACCAGACATTCTGAATGCTAGCCTGGCATGTTGTGTTATTCCAAGCAGTGCATGCTTGTAGATCCCCTTGCTAATATTTGTTGTAAAATAGAAAATTTTAAGAGCAACTAACATGGGAGATAGGTTTTAGGTGAAGCACTTTAAATGGTTTTATCTGAATGGTTTGATTCTTAACATTGTTGATTACTTTTTTTTTAAACAACTGTGGGAACAATTTAGAGAGCAACCAGAGGTTCTCGTTCGCTGTTTCAATATTGGTTATGTCCTAGAAAATATTTTAGCATATTTAGTTGTTTCATCCAACTCAAATAGGTTTTGGTTATAAGTTAATAACTAGAATAATGTCTTGCTTCATATAGTTGCCATGTCGGCTGACTGAGGGTAACTTGGCTCCACTATCCTTTGGTGTTGTTTCTAAATTTATTGCACATGCCCATATGGTCATCTTCACAGAAATGGAAATGGTAAAGAATAACTTTGTTATTATTTAGCCTTTATGCGTCACAGCTTACAATGTTATTATGAAATCTGCTGCTTGTCAATTGAAAAAAAAAAAAAACAAGAGCAGGAGAGATTGATTTCTCTAAAAGTTGCTTTGGTTAGGCTGGAAGCTTGAACAGTAAGGTTTAAAAATCATTTCATTGGGAAATCAACCCCAGCTTGACGCTGACCTGATTTTTCTATGATTCGTTTTTGCCCATTTAAGGAAGCATTTTTGAGAGGAAGAACAGTGAGAGACACTCAGACACAAAATAGTAAATAGTGAGGGAGGGATAAAGGTGTCCATGTAAATGACATCTACAAGCCCAATCCCTCCCATGCAACTGGAGTCTCACATTTTATGTCATAGCCTGTGAGCTAAGAAGTGCCACTCCAGTACTGTCTTGAGGTTGCGTAAGCCCTGCCTAAGACTTATCTTTTTATTGTTTTTGCTATTTATGGGCTAGTTTTTTACAGTATTTGAACCAACTTATGATGTAGGCCATTCTGGACTTCTTCAAGAAGTTCGACTCTATCAGCAAAGATCTGCAGTTTGTTATTGACAACATATCTAATGAAGATTCTCTGGCTGTTGGGGTGACATGGCACTTAGGTATGTACTATGTTCAGAATTACCTTGTCTTGTTAGCTTTTGTTACTGCAGGAAAAGTTGTTTCATGGAAAACCATCTTATTTTCATGTATCTCGACTCTATCTAAAATTACCCTGTGCAGTTCACCTTCTAAATTATCTTATTTTTTTTATCTGGAATAGAGGAAGAGCATAAGACAGTTTTCCCATCTAGTCCACATATTTTGATGGGAAATATGTAGGGTGTGATAATAATTTTACGATTATTTTTGATGGAAGTGGAAACTTATTAAGTTAGTTTTTTTAATAAAATCTTGCATTACCATATATGGCCTTGGGTTTTTCACCTTCTATCATTCCCTTAGTTCTAAGAACATCAATCTGCTAATGGTTACAAATATTTTCATCGAACAGCGTGGTAAGGAAAGCCTTTCCCATTTAGCAAGGGGTGCAGCTTTTATCGGCTGGAGGTAGCAAATGGGAAGAAGCAGATAACGTAAGTTTGCAAAACAGTGTTTCCATATTTCATTCAACCTTTTCCATTCCGTAAAAATGAATATGGTCTGTTGAAAGCTTTCTATGATTAGAATTGGTGTTTTGAATCAAAAACCTTGTTCCCAACTGCCCTTTTGCATTATGTTTGCTGTGTTTGCTTTGTTTTCATTTTACCATCTTCTTCGTACAAAAATAACTAAATCTGATGGTGTGACATGCTCATTGCCATTTTGCCATTTTGCCATATGTTCTTATTTTCATCCATATACCACTAAGCAGACTCTTTTATAACATTAGTTACCTTGCAAGAGATAATAATCGTTAATCATCATAAATATAACCTTTTATGCTGAGTTGCTGTATCTGAACTGCCTTTCTGTTGTTTACGAACTCAGTTACGGGAGAGACAGTGTCGAACCATTTATCAAGCTTGGGGAGTCTGCTCTGGTATGTACCCCACCTCCCACTTCACCCTTGTCGGAAAATAAGAAGTTTAATGCTTTGTTGTTATAGTTTATATCTTTAGAGTAATGGTGTTATTAAGGGATGCGATCTTATTTTCTGCAAGTACGCTGGTACTTCTTTCCCGTCTGTTATGTCTTTTTTTTTTCCTCTTAAAATTGCAGGTAGCTATCAAAGGTGTGGCATGGTTATTCCAGCGTTTTCCACAGCTTGCAGACAAGTTATGAGTTCAGCAATTATTTTAGGAAACCATAATCTCAATCTGTAGTTAGATAACTGTAACATACTTATATCTTGATCTGTTGTATAAAAAGGAAAGAGTTTGGAATCAAATTGTACATTTCAGACTTTTTCATGAACTGTCAGCTTTATCTCTGTTCTAGCAGGCTGACTCTCAGAAAGAAAGCGCGTGTTGGACGCGTTAGAATTCATACTTCGACCTTAATGCTAGAGAACCGCCCATCAGGCGTAATGCTAGGGAACCGTCCATCAGGCGTAATGCTAGTAAAGCGTCCGTCTTTTGAGCGTGCGTGTAGGAGTCCGTCTATCATCAGGTGAAATTTTTATTGCCGTCTCACATCAAGCGTTCAACCAAATTGTCCACCTTACGCAAGCGTTATACTAGACAACTGTCCGTCCCAACAAACGTATACCCAGACGTCCGTCCAATGATAAGCG
This sequence comes from Papaver californicum, assembly GCA_023531435.1. NCBI lineage: Eukaryota > Viridiplantae > Streptophyta > Magnoliopsida > Ranunculales > Papaveraceae > Papaver > Papaver californicum. Next base: position 1,612,326 of record JAJJMC010006198.1, on the reverse strand, counting down.
TTATTCTAGACAACCGCCAGATTATTTTTAGTGGTGAACCCGTAGTATTTGAGCCGGATCAAAGAGTAAAATTTTTACTCTAAAATTTTTACTCTTTGATCTTTGGGTTTGGTCTCATAACCGTGGACGCCTTAAGGGACTCATTTTCTAGTCCTAACCTTACTGAATATGCATCGAGTTTAGAAAGTGTATTCAACAATCACTGTGGCCTTGTCTTCTCTAATTATACATAATTCATAATCGACAAGACAAGTTGGAAGTATTTTATATGCTGACTGTAAAACAATCTGTGGATATTTTATCCGCCGATTGTAAGGAAATGGATTCAGTAATATACTCGGTTTGAGAATGGGTAAGAAATCATACTCAGTTTCAGTTGAGTATGGTAATATAATCTTATAATCGACAACGAGAAAAGAGAACAAGTGTCGATTGTTCTACAATCGGTAAGCTCGCACCTACGACTGTAACCATTAATTTCGCCTTCGAAAATTAAAAAAAAGAGAAAAAAAAATACTGTGAGTCAAAAAATAAGGCTAAACAAAATATACCACGAAAACAGGATCAGGATTATAGATGTTTACACAAATAAGAATTTATAAAGTAATATATACACATCAACCTTTTAAATGAAAATTCTATTCTGGTTAAAAATTTTGAATATGCTAAATCCATAATTGTTTACCTTATTTACTGATTTTACCATTTTACAAAATAAAAAGAAGATTAGTTAATTAATTTAATGAACAATTGGTTAATACTCCTTCTGTTTCTGAAAAAATGTTACTATCATTTTTTTATTTTAGCCTAAAAATAGGTCAATTTAAAAAAGTGATAGTAACTCTTTTCCTGAAACGGAAGTAGTATTATCTATTTGCAGCTTTTTAGGATTATTTACTTCAGGAAATATAATTTGACCAAATTTTTTAGCAGGTTTAGATAAAAGTGGACTTCATTGGCTAAAATCTTGGTGCATCTCACGTTAGATCTTGTTTACAAAAAAAAAAAGTTTCTGCAGGCATTTTCACAATCGAATTGTTATAGTTACAGGGGAAAAAAGATCTGATTTCTTCATTTCATGATTCAATTAATCTTTAAACGGTATAATAAGAACCCTCAGTTGGGGAATACCTCCATAAATTGGAGGATACTCACGGTTATTGGGTCTTAATAATTGCTAAGGGGGTATTTTTCCTAATGATAAATTATCCATGCTGCCCTTACTCTAATAAAAATAAAAACAAAGTATCACCTTCATTATGTTTTTATTTTTCAGGCTTGGGGTGCCGACTCCTGCTTCTCCTTTTTTTCTCCTCTTCTTCCATAAGTTCTTCGTTTTATCATCGATTCTAAAAATTTCTTCGGCGGTAATTCCTTCTATAAAAATGCCTAGGATGAAACAATGAAGTAGGTCATGCCCTGATCCTGGAGATGGAATTGCTTCTCAAAGTAAAGCAAAACAAGTTTTGAAAGAAAAATTACATGCAATTGCAAATCAAGAAGAGGAAGAGAACTCCGATGATTAACCAATCAAGGAAATGGCTCCGGTTAGAAGGTGAGTGATTCCCATAAATTTAATTTTAGTTTTATAGTTTTATGATTGATTTTTTTAGGTTTTAAATTGGAAATTATGTCAAAATTGGGGCTTTTTAGTGAAAATCGGTATTGCTTATATGTTGAATGTAATACCGACTGTTAGAGTCGGTATTGGTTAATTTCGAAGGCAATACCGATTCTAGGATATATTGTTATTATGATTCGGGTTAATCGATAGCCAGCATTGCTTGGAGTGAAACCGCAATGCCGACAGTTGACAAAAAATCTCTGCCAAGAGTTGAGCCACATCCGGCATTGCTTGGAGTGGAACCGCAATTTATGGCTCCATAATTTATGATTTGGGTTATTTTTATCTCTCTGTCTTAGAATTATGACTTACCATAATTTTAGTATTAATGCTTTTACCATAGAGGAAGATTTATCTCTTTGTCAAAACTTAGTATTATATTATCCAACAAGGGGTCATGAACGTCGGATGAATGGTTCAATGAGCATGGAATAGTTAGAAGCTAACTTATGTAATGAAACCGGGAACCCCAATAACCGGAACATAGCAAGCCTTTTTTGTCGATTTTAGAAAATAGGAAAGGCTACTAGAATTTTCTACTTTAACCGCTAAGGTGAATGAAAGACGAATTAGGAATGAAATTGATGACAAAGTTGTTGCGAGATCTCTGGAGGAATGGAGAAGATGGAAATGTTCAGATTTCAGGTACCGGCCTCATTTCGAGATCCTAAGGGTGATGAAAAAATACAACCCTTTTGTATTGATTGTTCTTCGAAGATGTTAAGATCATCATCCAAAGCGTCGTACCACTCGTTGAAGTTTTGATTATAGGTTTTGTGGGTATATCTCTTTGTAAACCCACACGAGACATAACTCATCCATTGGGGTCACCTAATGGTTTAAAGGTTTGTTGCACATGCTAAGTGCAACCGCGACTCCTGCGAAAATAAGATATCTTAACATCTAGTGATGTATTGTTGTTCTGAATAAGTGATATTGGTATTTATGATACTTCCGTTAATTTATTCATTACAAAATAGATTGCGTCGGTGCAACTACAAATAACGAAAGTATATTAAAATAGTTAACTAAAACCCTAATTCACTTTTGTAGGAAACACGATTACACTTAGCATGTGTAAACAAGCCTTTAAACCACCAAGCGACCCTGGTTAACGAGTTGTGTCTCGTGAGGGTTTACAAAGAAATGTACCCACAAAACCTATTATTATCAAACCTAGTCTTCATCGGAATCAACTTCAAATATATGGTTTTTCATGAATGTAAGTAGGTTAGGAAACTTTGTCTTTAGAAACTGATAACACTCATCAAATTCAAATTGTTTGCCTTTTTGTTCATTGTACTTTACTTTTGCTAGTCTCTCCTGCAACATATTAACTTTAAAATCAGTATTATGATTAAAAGTAAAGAAGATGTGAAGAGTGAAGTGAAGAAGATATGAATTTATTGGGACATCTAAAAAAGAGCCGTTGCAAAAGTAAATTTTTATAAAAACATATATGTTGAGTTCCAATGACTCATCTATCTGTTACAACATAGTAAGCATATTAATAACACAAGAGATAAAAATTAGACCTAAACTCACTTTCGCAGACATCGCGACTGCACTTACTCATAAAACCTATCCGCGTGGTTTCAAAAATGTTATTCGTCTCCAAAATCTGACCATTCAGCGTTAACTAAACTTACGCCCTAAAGACGAGCGTATCCATAATGTAACGCCCCAACAGGCATTCATCTAAACATTCGCCTATCACTTGGACGTGACGTTACGCGTGCGTCTACCCATCAAGCGTTGTTCTAGGCTACGTCTCCCACTGAGCGTTCATTCAGCGTCCGCCCAAACCAAGCATTCACTAAGCATACGCCCATCCAATACGCATCCCACAGACGTATTCTTATATATGCGCCCAACACCAAACGCAAATTTTGTTTCCGCCTGATCAAAATTTAGTCTCCCGTCGTTGTGTTTCACGCGGAGTATAACCAAAAAAATTTGGTTTCTAGTCTTTGGTTTTACTCTATAGTCCACTCATGATTGTGGAAGTTCTTAGTCTCTTAGAATCCTACGCGACGTTCGTACATAACCAAAAAGAATTAAAAGTAAAACTTTTTATCTAAAATTCATCTCCAATCCATAAGATTTTATCTAACAAATCTTAATTTAATAACGGGACAAATATGATGATATGAACTTATACCCAAGATCATAAAAAATGTTTAATCTAGACTTTCTCTTTCACCCCCACTTAGTCATATCATGTTTCCTAATTACCTTGACCTTAATATTGGAGATAAAATTTTGGTGGAAAATCCTAAGTAATATCTTATTTTAAGATCTTGACCTCTAGCATTGGATATATTCTTAGCACAATGCTGCTCTCTCTCTCGCTAACGGCAATTTGTTACAACTTAGTGTAAAAGCTGGCCCGATCCTTTGTTTTCTTTACTGATTTTGATTCTAACAAACTTTTTCCAAAAGCTACTACATGGCATTAGTTTCGGTACGTTAAAAAAAAATCTCTTTAAAAAGTTTTATAATTTTCTCCAATTTTTTGTGATTAATTTATCTAATCTACAGATATTCTCCCGATATATTTTAACAATTTATGTCTTATCCTGCGTTGATTTCAGTGGTTATGTTAACATGTCATGTAGGGTGCTTGTATGTGATGATATGGCTACTTCTATAAATCGAGCTAATACAAGATCTTACGGACGTTTATAAAATGCTCATAACCAAAAGAACACGTGAAAAGGATAGTGTTCCGAAGATTTACAAAAATATTTTCGTGCTTAAAGCAGGTAACCAGTATTTTGTAATTTTTAGTTGTTTTTTCAATTTTTTTTTCCAGTTTCGAAAACATTTTATTTTCTTAGAAAAAGGAAAAATTCTTTCTAACAGGCAATGGCATGAGTGGGCAACCGACGCAATTTTACTTAATTATTCATTAAATCAAGCCTAATTTCTCACAAAGTGGGTTATTAGCCTTTGTTTGTTTCCCAACCATGTTTGTAGTATTGGTAGGTAAGATTTTTGTTTAATCTGGCCCCAGTCCTCCTGTCCTTGCTCTACCTTTGGGGAATAGTTGTGTATTTTTTATTTTTTTTCGTTCACACCTTCAAGAACTGGGACAGTGGTAGAAGTGGATGCCAATATAGGAGGGGCTTGACATGTATTTATTTAGAACATGGTTTGAGTCTATAATTTATCAACCTAAGTTATAATAGACCTTGTAAAAAATGTTTTTTTAGATTTTTGAGAAGGGTTTGAATCTAGATAAATCAAACTCTAGTTACGTCTATAAACGAGGATTTCTTCCATGACCTTTTGTATCATTGCTTGTGAATACATGCCATAAGACCTAGCCCAACCCATGAAATGTTAACCAAATTACATAGCCGCGTGTTATTTTTGAAACTAGGGATATTTTTAACAGGCCATGGGTTATAAGCCTAAATGTGTCACTATCCAACTACATAAAACCCAACAAAACAAATTTGACATAAAAAACCCATTATACACCAATTGTCCATATTACCCTCACTTATAATTCAGCCCAACTTCATTAACTGCTCACGCGCAACTTACTTACCTACGCACGCCCACCTTCATTAACGCCCAAAATTGAAGAAAGTCATTATTTCCCTCTTAACTTCTATCTTCTACAACTTCCAAAATCAAACCGTTCACCGTTTCAAGATCATCACAGAAAAACTCATGAACCAATATCATCGTCATTATCATCCATATCAAAAATCATCACATTAATCTCCCTGAAACAAAAATCATCACTTAAGTCATCATCAACAGTAGAATTTGAGTCGTCATCAACCTAAATTTCTGATTCTAAAACGATTGTTGATCATCAACAGTAAAATTGATTCTTCTACTTTTAACGCATCATAATCTACCTGAAGTTTCTATTCAAATCTGTCACAGTTTAAACCTAAGAAAAATCACTGAAGATCATTAACATGATGAAGAAACAAGACAAAAAGATGAAGAAAAAACTCAATAAACCAGTTAAGAAACAAGAATCTACAAAAGGTAAATCGAAGTTTATGGTTTCATCATATTCTGTGATTGTTTATGGTTGAAAATCAAAATGCATTTGGTTAATAAGATTTCATCATAGTATGCTTGTTTATGATTTTTAGTTTCGCGATTTTGGTTTTATCGATGTATTTGGTTAATAAGGTTTCATCTCTTTCGAAATTACAGGTTTCATAGTTAGTTTCAGTTAAATTTTTCTGAAACTAGGTTTCACTGATTTTCATCTAGGTTTCATCTGTTTGTAGCAACGTTTAGGTTTCATCTTTTTAAACCTAATTTATTATGATGGAACCAAAACCGGTTTCATCCTATTCTGTATATGGTTGTGGCCAACAGTGTTGGTGTTTTTTACTAAATGGGTATTGTGATGGAACCAAAAAAGGTTTCATTCTATTCTGTGTATGGTTGTGACCAACAGAGTTAGTGTTTTTTTACTTAATGCATGTTTTGATGGAACCAAAAAATGTTTCATCCTATTCTGTGTATGTTTGTGACCAATAATGTTGGTATTTTTTTAGTAAATGCATGTTTTGATGGAACCCCAAAAGGTTTCATCCTATTCTGTGTATGGTTGTGACCAACAAAGTTAGTGTTTTTTAGTAAATGCATGTTCTGATGGAACCAAAAAAGGTTTCATCCTATTCTGTGTATGGTTGTGACAAGTTATGTTTATGCTTATGGTTTACTTATTCTGTAACAGGGATTTTTTTTTTTACCAGAACCATATAGGTGCTCGTTGCAACATTTGTGTATAGGCACCAAAGATAAAAGCATTGATACAAACTAAAGAAAAACACATGAAGGCACTTGTTGCTTGTCCATTCTGGCGTTTCTTCAAACCGTTCTTCGATGGTACCCTTCAAGAAGAAAAATTAAAGAAAAAGACAATATCAGTTCAGATGATCTTAGGGTCATTTTATAGAAGTGTCAAGGGTGATAAACCAGATTGTTTCAAATTGATGAGAGCAAGGAATATGATACTAGAGACAACACCTGAACAGTTCGCTGTCATTTTTGGTCTACAAATGATGAAGAATGTAGATATACACAAAGATGTTGAGATGAAGAAAAAGGTGAACATGTTTCAAGTTGAGTATTTTAAAGGAGCTAAGAAGATGAGGAAAACTGATATTGTCAGAGCCATGATGGAAACAGCAGCGGATGAAACCAAAGCTGAAGACTTCGTCAAGTTATTCATCCTCTATTTCTTGGTATCAATTTTTGTACCAAACAAAGGTGAGCAGAATCTGACTTCAAAATACTTATACGAAGTATTTGAGATGAATAAGGTGTGTTGGCCAGATGTTTTTCATGAGCATCTTATTGAGTCTATAAGAAAATCCGATCAAGTTGATGATGTATCTGGTTGCGTAATTTGCCCATTGGTAAGTTAATTTTTATTTCTTTTGATTCATAAGTTGCTTGTTTTTTTATTTTTCCCTAGTTTGATTACTAATTTGAATGGTGTGTTTTCTTTTTTTCAGTATTGGTTTGCCGAGATGACAAACATCACCTTAAGACAGGCTGGTACCGAGATGTACGCAAGGTTCGCTACATGGAACCTAGATGGAATATGTAAGGCAGTGATGAAAAATTTGGATGATCTTAGCAATAAACCAGAAATTTTCTCAAAGGTAAAAATAACCATCATTTTCTTTGGTTCAGTACAATTCCAGATGAAAACAAATGATGGAACCAAAAAAGGTTCCATTATTTTCTTTGGTTCAGTATAATTCTAGATGAAAAAAAATGATGGAACCAAAAAAGATATCATCATTGATTTTGATTCAGTACAATTCCAGAAGAAAAAAAATGATGGAACCAAAAAAGGTTTCATCATGTTTTTTTGGTTCAGTACAATTCCAAATGAAAAAAAATGATGGAACCAAAAAAGGTTCCATCATTTTTTGCTTCAATAAAAAAAGTTCTATTCTTTATTTAATTACACCTTATTCCAAATGAAATAAAAAGAAGTTCCATCATGTTCATTGTGTTCTGCAGATGAATGTGGGTAACCTTAAAGGATCATTCTTGTATCCATATACTGAACAAGAAGAACGCTTGGTACAGCGCATAGAGGAAGAAGATGTTCCTGTTGAAGAGTATATTGATCTTGAACTCCAGGTTGGTGTTGGAAATGAAGAGAATGTTGGTTCTTCAAGTGAAGAGATTGTTGGTGTTGTAAATGAAGAGAATGTTGGTGTTGAAATTCAAGAGAATGTTGGTGATGAAAGTGATGTGAATGTTGTTGCTGGAAATGAAGAAAATGTTGGTGCTGCAAATGAAGAGATGATTGGTGCTGGAAATGAAGATCCTGCAAATGAAGAGAATGTTGGAACTGGAAATTACAAGGCTAAATATAAGTGGGCGAGAATGTTGATTGAAAAACTTACAACCGTTGGTAACAATGGGCTCTCTGAAGAAGATCAATCAATAATAGCAAAATATGATGCTGAGGAGAGGTTACAACATTCTCTTCAACCAGTGAAGCAAACTTATGTGAGAAGGAAACGTAAAAGAGATGAAAGAGAAACAATTTCAAACCGTGAAGAAACGGTACCTGAAGAACATGTGGAGGTGATATGTTAAATCTTGTTTCATTATTTGTGTGAGTTAATATTGAGTTTCTAACGAATCAGGAATATATTTCATATCTTCTTCTATTACTCCGTTTGCATACATGTTAAACTCAATATGTTAAATCTTGAAAGAGATAAATTATGGCTGATATGAAAAAGTAAACATAATTCAAATAATTTAGTTAGTGTAAGGTGTTATTCCACTGGTTAATATTGTGTTTCATTTATTGAGTTAGTGTAAGTTATATATGTTAATGTTGCAGGAAATGATAAACAAAGCTATATTGATTTTGGATGACATGATAGAAAAAGAAAGGGTTCTTCGACAAGAAGAAACACAAGAAGATGATGCTGAGAATGTTGTTATTGAGCAAGAGAATGTTGTGATTGAGCAAGAAAGGATTTTTTTGTTGAAGATGATGCCGAGGTAATAATTTACTTTGATTTGATTTGTTTGTTGTGAATGAATCTGATTTTTTTGAACTCAATAAATCTTGCAGGTAGAAACACAGGAAGATGATGCAATTGAACTTGAAAAGGTTTCAGAGATGAAGTAGAAACACAAGAAGATGATGCAATTGAACTTGAAAAGGTTTCAGAGAATGAAGTTCAGATCCAAGGTTTGATTTAAGATTTTGAAGGTTGTTTGTTGGAACCAGAGCAGGTTCCATCCTATGAAGGCAAATTTCAAGAGCAACAAGTGATGGAACCAGAAAAGGTTTCATCCTCTGAAGGAAAAGTTCAACAGCTAATTGAAAAGGTTTCGGAGTTAACTCCGAACACAATTGAAGAATTGAAATTTGCTGAGGAAGTTGAATCTGAAATCAAGAAAGGGAAGCAATCTACATATAATGTAATTGAAGAAGTTTCGGAGTTAACTCCGAACACAATTGAAGAATTGAAATTTGCTTAGGAAGTTGAATCTGAAATCAAGAAAGGGAAGCAAGCTACATATAATATAATTGAAGAAGTTTCGGAGTTAACTCCGAACACAATAGAAGATATCAAGGTGGCTGAGCAGGTGGAATTAGAAGCCTCATTGAAGAAAAGTTCTTCTTCAAAGCCAAAGGGTCTTACATCAAAGCCAAAACTTCAAGGCATGTGCTACTACTCAGTTGTAGACATGGCAAAAGATGTAATTGAGTTTGAAGATGATATGCCTCATTTCAGTTTGGGATTGACGTAAAGTCAAGACAGTGACAAAGAAGATAGTGCTCATGAAGACATCAGTCCCGAAAAAAAGGTGAGCAACATAATATCAAGAATGAGGAAAAACAAAAGGAGTATGCAAGCACCTGTTAAGATGCAGGATTATACACCTGGGGATGTTAAGAAGAAACAAAGAAAAAAGATTCGTTGTGTTACAAAAAGAAAACAGTTGGAGAAGAAACAAACAGATAAAAAGGAGGTGAAGTTGAAAGCAGTTGACAACTTGAAAATTATGCAGGTACTCGATTCAACTCAGAAACCGGTCATGTGCTGATATATTAGAATGCATAATGAAAGGTAAGTGGCATTCATACTTTTCAGTTTTTTTATTTCTCTTATTCATCTTCTTCAATCTCTAATTCTCTTCCAACTGTAAATTCTCTCTCTTAAAGGCATCAATCTGGTGATGATATCAGTGTTGAAACCAAAAAAGGTTCCATCATTTTCTTTGGTTCAGTACAATTCCAGATGAAAAAAAATGATGGAACCAAAAAAAGTTCCATCATTTTTTTTGCTTCAGTACAATTCCAGAAGAAAAAAAAATGATGGAACCTTTTTTCTTCTTCTTTAACCATTAACTTGTTTTTCAACTATTTAAAAAAGAGTTTGCATTGTACATAACAGGAAGGAATCTGGATAACTTTCTAAGAAAAGGTGAGATCGTAGGGGATATGATTGAATTCTACATGCTGAAATTGCAAAAGAACATATCAAAAAAAGAGTTGAACCCAGATGGTACTCTTAAGTACAAAAGAGTAGTGTTCCTAAGCACATATGTATATGTAAGTATCCTCTAAATTCTCTTAAACAAGTGTATTTCTGAAACCAAATTAGAAAATGATTTTTGATTTTTTACTGAATTTCAGACGCTGCACTCAATCGGACAAAAATATAACTCTGGAATTGAAGCTTTCATAAACAACATGGACTACACTCCAGAATTCATATTCATTCCATTGCTGACAAAACTTAGTGAAAAGTCGTACCACTGGACTTTGCTAGCTTTTGATAATGCAACTGGAGAATTCTCACACTATAACTCGATAGATGAAACTAAAGATGAGTTCAACAAAAGTGCAGAAAGCATGAAAGAAAGATTGGTGTCAGCATTCAAACAACATGTTGCAAAGCTCTCTCTAGACCCGCTAAGTCAATCAAATGAATTTGTTTTGAACAACCCTTTTGTGTTGCCAACAACATGTGTAAGTGCTTTAAAAGAACTTGGTTTAGAGATCTTTTCTTCATTATCTTGATTTCAATCTTTTAATTTAAAGATCTTGTTTTGTTAATTCATGAATGATTGTGGACTTCATGTTTACTACTACATGAAGAGCCTCTTGAAAGGAAATTTTTCATCTGAAGAGCATATCAAACAAAAGGTGCAGAATATGATGCCAAAGCTGGCATGCAAGATCCTCATTGACAAAGTTGAAGACTATGAGGGCAAAGTTTCAACTTAAAAGTTGACAGTTTTAATGATTGTGTAATGATTCTAGTTTTTGTTTAAGAATACTTGTTAACTTACTAATCACTTGATAAGAGGATTGAAGTTGAATCTGAGTTGTTTAAGTGGATTGAAGGTTTTAGTCATTGAATTGTGGGTTATAGTCATGGAAGTTAGGAGTTCTAGTCATTGAATCAGGTATGGTGTTGTTTAAGTGGAAAGAGCCTGTTGAGCAATAATGAAAGAAGTACTAATCACTTGATGAAGGAAAGAAGGAAAGGGGTTTGAGTTACGGTTTGATTGTTGTGTTTTGATGTATAATTAGCTGGTTGAACGTTTGTATGATTAAAATTTGTACGTTTTGAAAACATCTTCGTTTGTATGTTTAAAAGATCTCATTTGATAAAAAAGTTCCATCATTTTCTTGATCATTTTCTTTGGTTCAGTACAATTTCAGATGAAAAAAAACGATGGAACCAAAAAAGGTTCCATCTTTTTCTTCGTTCAGTAAAAATTACAGATGAAGAAAAACGATGGAACCAAAAAAGGTTACATCATTTTTTTTAGTTCAGTAAAATTACAGATGAAGAAAAACGATGGAACCAAAAAAGGTTCCATCATTTTCTTCGTTCAAAATAAATTACAGATGAAAAAAAAAATGATGGAACCAAAAAAGGTTTCATCATATCAGAGATGAAAAAAAACCTGGAGCATGTGATAAACTATAAAAAACTATTTTGGTTCAAAAAAATTAATAAAAGCTTGTAACTCTGACAAACTTAATCTAAAAATAAAAAAGCATGAAACTACTGTACTGTAAAACTATAAAAAAGTATAAATTGAAACATATATTAGTCTAAACAAAAACTGAAAATGAATTGTAGTCGAAATGACTTCAAATCTGATGTGCAGGGAATGTCCTTCGGTTATGGGTAGTCAAAACATGGCATCTACCACAAGTTCTCATCTTCTTATTGGGAACAGAACCTATATTAGGAATTCTCTTCTTCTTTCTTGGACGACCTGGTTGTGGTAGAGCATCAAGACCAAGAACAACGGATTTTGGAGAGATGATCAAAGGCTTTTCAACTGTAGGGACATGATTAATTTCTCTTGCATAGGATTCAGGGTAGAACTTTACTGTAAAGTAGAATTCGACATACTTATAAGGATCTTCTTCATTTATCCTGATACAACAGATAGCGTGGGCACAAGGGAAACCGTTAATTCGCCAACGATTGCAAGAACATATTCTTCTTTGCAAATCAACCTTTTGTGTTAATGTCGAATGAACTTCAAACACATATTGCGACAACTTGGTGACATTGTATTCACGACCGTGCATCTTGTTGTTGTAGAGCTCAATTTCAAATTCTGGACATAAAGTTTCTCGCCACTTCAATAAGGTTGCACATTCCTCACGACGTACACACATTTGATTCATAAGCTTCACTCTGATTTCATCAACCATGATGGCTATAGGCTTCTCTCTCTCTTCAAGGATCCAACTATTGAAACTCTCAGCTATATTCGAACACAACCTACCATAACGACAACCCGGGAAATAAACACTTTCCCATTTATCAACAGGAGCTCTAATCAGATAATCTTGTAACTTCTTATTTTTAACATGCAACAACTTCTCCCAGTTCTCTGAAAATTCTGTATGTGATTCACCAAACCAGTACCTCGATCACTCACAAAAGTAAGCTTTTTACGCAAAGGAGAAATAATAGATTTCAAATTCTCCAAAAACCTTTTCCAATTCGCATCATTCTCCGATGAAACAACAACATAAGTTAAAGGATAAATTTCTGAAACAGAATAGGAAAAAACATTTCAGTTTGTATGTTTAAAAGATCTCATTTGATAAAAGAGGTTACATCATTTTCTTTGGTTCAGTAAAAATTCCAGATGAAAAAAATGATGGAACCAAAAAAGGTTCCATCAGTTTCTTCGTTCAGTAAAAATTCCAGATGAAAAAAAATGATGGAACCAAAAAAGGTTCCATCATACCAAAGATGAAAAAAGTACCGTTAAAAAAGAATGTTTAAGAAAACTTACCGTCATTACCGGTTAAACCCGTTGCTGCCATGATATGACCAAGGTATTTGCTCTTCAGATGGGATGCATCAAGGAATAATAAAGGACGACAGTAATTGAATCCACGAATACATGCACCGAAAAAGATAAAAAATCTCTGAAATTTTTGAGTCCCATTTTCAACTTCCAAAACAACATAAGATCCAGGATTGGTTTCAGTCAATTTGTTGGTATACCATTTCAAATACATAAATGATTTCTCATTCTCTGCCCATGTAATATTCAATGCATGCTTCTTCCCTGCATATGCATAATAACGACTAATGTCAAAGCCATATTCTCTTGGAAACTGATTCATAATATCTTTTGTCTTCTTCTTTGGATTTTGTTTAATCTCTTCAAGAATCAAGCTACTAATTAATTTCTTCGTCACATGTGGTCTGTTTACAACTCCACCACAACAAGTGTGCTTCTTATTTAACTCCTTGATAATAAAATGACTACCTACAACACCATCAATAGAAACAACATATATATGCCATTCACATTTCTCTTCTTCCTTCTTAGCACAACATGCACTAATTCTCAACTTCTCATTCCTTGTCATCTTGAATGAATACCCAGATGCTGTATGATATTTCAACAAATCAGAACGAACTTGTTGAACACCTCCCGTAAACACCTGATTGACACCCTGAAAAATGCCTAACCAAATTACAGACTTCAAAGGTTCTTTAACTTTATTACTGACATCATAATAAACTAAATTTGTAAGTCCTACATGATCAAAAGGTATAATTCCTAAACTTCGTGGCTTCTCAAAAGATACAATTCCTGAACTTCGTCGTTGTTCAAAAGGTATAACTACTGAAGTTCCTGAATTAGAACTACAACACTCATCTCTATCCCTTATGTGTAACTCAAGAGATGGAAGCTTATTAAAAACAGTAAATACAGCAACCGATTGGAGATCAAAATCACAATCGATAACCTTTTGTTGATCACCAACTATATGGAAAATTTCTATAGATAGAACAGAGAATTGACACCACCTTGAACATATACTACCCTTCAAATCAAAAAGAGATGCTTGTAGACCAATGTGAAACGATAACGTATCCTCTTTGTGAGATATAACCACGAGAACAGATTCCATAATCTACAAGAAAAAGTATGAAACCAAAAAAGGTTTCAGTAGTAAGAATATCAAAAACAACAACAACATATTTTTGAATAACAACATAAACAACAAGAACAGATTTGTTAATCTACAGGATAAAAGTATGAAACCAAAAAAGGTTTCAGTAGTAAGAATATCAACAACAACAACAACAACAACATATTTTTGAATAAGAACATAAACAACAACAACATATTTTTGAATAACAACATAAACAATAACAACAGATTTGTTAATCTACAGGATAAAAGTATGAAACCAAAAAAGGTTTCAGTAGTAGAATATCAACAACAACAACAACATATTTTTGAATAACAACATAAACAACAAGAACATATTTGTTAATCTACAGGATAAATGTATGAAACCAAAAAAGGTTTCAGTAGTAGAATATCAACAACAACAACAACATATTTTTGAATAAGAACATAAACAACAAGAACAGATTTGTTAATCTACAGGACAAAAGTATGAAACCAAAAAAGGTTTCAGTAGTAAGAATATCAACAACAACAACATCATAAGAAAATTCAATAGACTTGAATAAGAAGATCAACAAAAAAGAAATCATAAAAATAAATAGATCGGAGTTTCATAATCAACATAAACTCTAAAATTAAAATTGAATTTTGGTATCAGATGAATGAGAACAACAAAGAACTAAACTCGTATTCAATAACTAAAACAAATGCTTCAGCGGAATAAGAATATGATCAATTTACAAATATAAACTCGAAACTAGTGTTCTGTTCTTCGATTAAAACGAGATCTGATGAGTTTTTATCTTCTGATGTTCGATTAAACTGAAACAAAAAGGATGTTCTTCGATTAAACTATAACAAAAACAAAATCTGAAGCTGAGTTTATGTCTTCTGTACTTCGATAAAACTGAAACAAAAACGAAGAGAACTAGGTTTTAGTGTTCCGTTCCTCAAATTAAAGGAAGAGAGCTGCGTTTTTAGAGAAGATTGAGAAGAAGAGAAGATTTGGTTTTAGTGATTGAGAAGAAGAGAAAATGCCTGAAACACGAACCGAAAAAAATTTCAGAAAATTTTATTCGAAAAACAGACGAAGAGCATAAGATGTTTTAGAAGAGAAGAAGAGAATATGGGAGGAAATTTTGTTTCCTTTTAAAACGGTTATTATATATATGGAAGGGTACTTTTGGAAATTAAAAAAAAAACTAAAAACTAAAATTAACACTTATTAAAAGAAATGGGGTTTTTGAATTTATTATTTTCTAAATGGTTTTTATTTTTAATAAAAAATATGGAAGGAGTTTTTGTATAGTAGATAAGTTCACCTTGGTTATTTGTCACTAATTTTGTATTTTCAATTGGTTGTTGGTGGGCGTAAACGTCTACGTTGAAAATATTAAAAGTTGTTAGAAATCCTAACTGAGACCAATAGCTGAGCTGTCATTATATTGTTGGGTTATAGTTTGTTAAATATTGGAATATTCACTTATTTAGTAACCATCATTCAACGCTACCATTGTGTGCAACTTTTTTTTTCTTTTTGTGCACCTTGAATGTGCAGTATTTGTATGCTAAAGTATAAAGTCTAAAGTGGTTTTCAATGTCGACCCTCTATCTCGCTAATGTTTAAAACACTTATTTTCTAGGTAGACCACCTTGTCATCCATGACAAATATAAATATGCATGGAGTGGCTCTCTTTTATGCTATATGCTGCTGCTTAAGAGTCATAAACTTTAAGTTTGAAGAGTAGAATTTTGAAGAGTATAAACCAATGGAATTCAATGGAATTGTTCACTCTCTTGAGAACAAGATCATCTTTGTCACCGGTTCTACTGGGTATCTATCGAAATGTAAGCACAAATCAACGCACGTGTATCTTTTAGTTATGTTTTCCATTTGTTATTCTTTAGTTTCTTAATCATATGTCCTTATTCTTAGTCTTTGATCATATTGCGTATGCAGTGTTTGTGGAGAAGTTACTTAGGGTTCAGCCTAATGTGAAGCATCTCTTTCTTCTTTTGAGACCTGTTGATGCATTGTCCCCTACTCAGCGTCTGCATAAGGATGTACGTACATAAGAGAATCAAATGTTATTGTTCTTTGATGGAATATACTCCTTCTGTTCAAAAATATATGATTTATTTATTTTTAAATTTTATCTATCAATAGATGACCTATATCATTAAATAATGAGATATTTTTAAATTTATCCTTTTAATTGATTTTTTTAATATAAAAATATATATAATCGATAGCCATGTTTATATTTGTTATATACATGTTTTAAAATATTTTTAAATATTATAAAATTTTACGAATATTCGTGGTACATTTTAAAAAATAAATCATTTCTATATTTTACTAATTATTATCTATAAAGGTATAATTATAAAAAAAAAATACTTAAAAATACTCTTTTTTTTTTTCTTAAAAATTGGATAAATTTAAATAGGTCATCTATTCTTAGACGGAAGGAGTATAATTTAATACTATATAAGTGTCAAAAATAAAATCAACTACATAAATATAATGTTAGTTTATTTTTTTATTTTTTTAAAGCATAGTTTTATTTATTTTTGTAGGTGATAGGAAAGGAAATATTTAGAGTGTTAAGAAAACAACATGGTCTTGGGTTCGATTCTTTTGTATCCAAAAAGGTAACACCTATTTTTGGAGATATCAGTTTAGAAAACATGGGAATAAAAGACTCTGATTTGGAACAGAAGTTGCATAAAGAAATTAACTTTATTTCCCATTTTGCTGCAGCCACAAATTTTCAAGAAAGGTATTTATTAACGAGTTCGTTTGGAGTAGCTAGACACAAACTTCGTATATACATGGCACTGACTCTCTTTTGTTATTTAATGATTAGATACGATGTGGCGTTGGCTGTGAACACAGTTGGAGCTAAGAATGTTTTAAGTTTTGCAAAAAAGTGTGAGAACCTGGAGACGTTTCTCCATGTATCCACTGGTAAACTTTTTATACAGAGCAAATATATTTCATCCCACCTGACGAGATCCACTTTTGTGCATACTAATTCGTTCAGACCAGATGGGTTTACCTTATGATGCTGATCAAAATCATTATCATGTACATATTTGCAAAAATTATTAATTCCTTTTACTCATGCACATATGTAACTAAATATGGCTTAATTTGTATGTGGTGATCAAACAGCTTTTGTATGCCTCAGAGACACGCCTGGAGTTAAATTTGAGACACCTATAAGTCAAACGTTCGAGGAATTATCAAAAACTCTAGACATAATTGAGGAAGAGAAGATGTTGGTTCAGCAGAGATTGGATGAACTTAAAGCTGAACAAGCTCCAAAGAAACAAGAAACTGCTGCAATGATAAAACTTGGACTTGAAAGGTATGCAAAGAGTATTTATCATTAATTCTAAACAAGTTTGATATTATTTTTGGAAACTATCGTACTGCTCGAAATCTCTTATTCACAAGTACTTCTTGGTGTTGTGAACAGAGCTAAACTCTATGGATGGCCAAACACATATGTGTTTACAAAGGCACTGGGAGAATTAGAAATTGGTCGACATTTGAAAAGAAATATTCCAATTGTTATAGTAAGGCCTACAGCTGTAACTGGTACTTACAAAGAGCCCTTTCCTGGATGGATAGAAGGCTTCAAGTATGTCAATTCAATACTGAGCACTTTACTTTGACCTCAAGGACACAGCGGGTAGCTAGATGGCACTCGTCTGAGCTATATATAATACATTCCCATCACTGAGATATTATCCCCAACTTAATTCAACTGATGGCAAACCATCTGCATTGTTATCTTAATCTGCAGATCAGTTGACCCCTTGGTGATTAGTGTGGGAAGAGGAAAGTTACCTTGTTTTATAGGGAACCATGAGTCGTTCTTTGACATGGTAAGTTAAGTCTAATTAGTTACACTTAGTAGTTTGTGTTTAGATGAGATCCAAGTACGAAACTGCGAATGGAAATTCTTATTATGATTTGATGAAACAGATTCCAGGAGATATGGTGGTGAATGCCATAATAGTGGCAATGGTGAATCACACAAAATCTATATTCTCTCATGATGACGGCGATATTATCTACCATATAGGTAACTCTAAGCACAGAGAGCCGACAAAGATCGTTCAGCTGTTGGAATACGCTTATGAATATTTTTGTAAGAATCCATGGATGGGTGGAGGTACTTATGAAATCGTTAGACCGGTTTTCTTCCCCACCATGTCTAGCTTCGAAGAGCACATCTGTAACAATTACGTGGATTCTAGGAAGGTTTGTAAATAAAAATTATTAATTGATATTTCTAGCATCCATTTTTTCCATGATGATGGCAATTTGACTAATTATTTTTTTCCCCTTTTACGAAGAAGCAAGAAGTTCAATTTCTAAAACGGTTGGCTGAAATTTTTGAGCCTTATGTATTCTCTAAAACAACGTAAGCAATTTCATTTAAATTAATTCTCACACAAAAAAGTGATCTAATAATTTTTCACAATTTTTTCGGTTGATTGGAGAAGGTCGTAGATTTAAAAAAAAAAATTATAATGTTGCGTATAAATTGGTATTAAAGTAATCTCTAAATTTTGTGGCTTGCAGTTTTGATACTTCTGCCACTGATCGATTAAGAATGTGGACCAACGCGTACTATGGACCTGGAGAGACAGATATATTTGATTTCGACCCGAAACACATAAATTGGAAGGATTACATGGTAAATGTCCATGTTCCTGGTCTCATTAAGTATGTTGTTAAACCACATGTTGGATATAATAGCAAGTTATAACTTCATTACAATGGTGACGAAGAGTAAATAAATTTAAGGGGCGATTTTATTATGGGGGAATATCCAGTCACTTAATCGGCTCTATGATTTGTATTTTATAAGTTAATCCAACCTTATGGATACTGCTTCTGCTAAGCTTGTAGGGTGAGTATCAGATTGAAGATTACCTTTTCATTTGTGTTTAAGAGTCTGTTAGGATCAGGTGATGTATTAATAAGTGTTATAACAGTCAAATGTCTTTTCTTTGTCTTTTACTACTGAGATAGTTGTCTTAGTCTCTTGGACTCCTGTGCCACGTTGGTCTTTAACCAAAAAGAATTAAATATAAAATTTTTTATCTAAAATATATCTCCAATCCATAAGATTTTATCTAATAAATCTTAATTTAATATAACGACAAATATCATAATATGGACTTATACCCAAATCATAAAAAAAATTTAATCTAGAATTTTTTTTTCACCCCTATTTAGTCATATCGTGTTTCCTAATCACCTTAACCTTAACATTGATGATAAAATTTTGGTGGAAAGGGTCTTAAATCCTAAGTATTAGAGTGTAACTAGAGTGTAGTTTTATTTCTTTTGTCTTGAGTGTAACTGAGGTGTAAGTTAACTCTTGCCTTTACTTTTGTAGCCTTATATATAGGGAACCCTACCGACAACTCACTCCATCTAGAATCATCTAATACATGAAACCTTAGTTCGACTCTTTATATGGTATCAGCCACCAAAAATTAGGTTTCCATTTCATTTTTCGTTTTCTCTTCTTCTTCTCTTTCTCTTTCTCTTCCTCTTCTAACAGCAAAACCAAAATTTTTTCTGTTTTTCCTTTGTTTTCTTTGTGTCCGTCGTTTCCATTACTGAGTGTTTTTCTTACAAAACTTCTTCTTCTACTGTTCTTCAATGGATCCCTCAAATGATCCACAACCCCATTATGAGTCCACAAATACTCTACCTTTTACAAATATTGCAAACTTCATCTCAATCAAACTTGATGAGACAAATTTTTTAGTCTGGAAATCCCAGATCCAATCTATTCTTCTCAGCACAGACTTATTCGGATATGTCGATGGGTCTGTTACAGCTCCACCCATCACCATCTCTATTGATGGTGTTGTTAAATCAAATCCCATGTACCAGAAATGGTTGGAATGGGACAAATTTGTGAATAGTTGCTTGAATGCAACTTTCACCAACACCATCTCTACCGATGTCCTGGGTTGTGCTACTTCTGCTGAGGTTTGGTCTTACTTATCAAAAAAAATTCAAAATACTTTTCCAGCAAGAAAATCTATTCTTCGAAATACTCTGTTTAACATAAAACGTAGGTCTAAAACGATTAGTGATTTTCTTCAAGAAATTAAGTCTATCACTGATTCTTTGGCTGCAATAAATGAACCGGTGTCCTCTAGTGTCATGAACATGCACATCCTAAATGGATTAGGCTCTGTGTACAATGACTTTGTCGTTGCCGTTCAAACTAGAGATACGGAGCTTTCATTTTGCCGATCTCATATCGCGTCTCATTAACCATGAACAATGGTTACAGAACCAACAATCAGAAACCCAAGCACTGTTAGATCATTCTAATCCATCTGTTCATTTCACAAAACGAAACAACCTACCATATAGATCTGCTTTTCGAGATAAACAACAACATAAATTTGTTGATTATCCTCGTATGGATTGCCAGATTTGTAGACAAATGGGTCATTCTGCTACAACATGCAGATTTCGTTATGCTCCTTCCATATATGGTCAAACTTCTCTGAAAGAGTGCTCAAAAACCTCCACATGCAAACAACTGTGTTCAGGTTCCGACAGCATCTTTCACTGAGTTATCTTGTTTCCCAGCTGCGACTCAGTGTCTCCCTGACTCGGGTGCTTCATATCACCTTACAAATGACTCTACCATCCTTAAAAACACATCAAAGTATACTGGAGCTTCACAAGTTATGGTTGGTAATGGCAGCTGCCTTCCCATTACTCTTGTTGGAGACTCTGTTTTACACACTTCCACTGCTTCTTTTTCCTTGTCTAATGTCTGTTATGTGCCAAATATAAAGCAGAATATCATTTCGGTTGGCCAGTTTACAGAAGAAAATAATTGTGCCATCTCCTTCTCTCCTTGGGGTTATGAGATCCAGGATCTTCAGACTGGTCAAACCCTTGCTGAAGGTTTAAAGACGGATAATCTTTATCCCATCTCATCTCCTTCTGCAAATACTCATGTAGTTATTCCTGTAGTTTCGGCACCTTTCCCTATCTGGCACAGTCGACTTGGTTACCCATCTGATAAAATCGTTCAAAAACTAGAGACTAAACGACAAATATCTCTAACCACACCCAAACCAGAAACAGTTTGTTCTCCGTGTCAACAAGGTAAAAGCAAACATCTTCCTTTCTCCCTATCTCCGATAACTGCTATTTCTCCCCTATTTCACATTCACTGTGACATATGGGGTCCTGCTCCTGAGCTTTCAATCATGGACTATCGTTACTATATTCTTTTTATAGATGATTTTAGTCGATTCCACTGGGTTTATCCAATGAAGAATAGAACTGAAAGTTTAACATGTTTTCAGCATTTCAAAACACTGAATGAAAACTTGTTATCTTCCAAGACATTTCTGGAGTTGGAAAAGGGAGATTCAAGACATTTCTGGACAGTTCAGGAATAACTTTTCTTGCTTCTTGTCCGAACATCCCACAAAAGAATGGAGCTGCAGAAAGAAAACATCGTCACATTACAGAAGTTGGTCTCACCATTTCATCGAAAACATGTCTTCCAAAGAAATTTTGGTTCGATTCATTCCTAACAGCAACATATTTGATCAACCGAACACCAGCTAAGTCTCTCAACTATGCCTCTCCTTTTGAGATTTTATTCTTTAGAACTCCTAATTATTCTTTCCTGAAGATCTTTGGATGTGCTTGCTATCCGTACCTAGGAGCTTATAGAAAGGATAAACTCAGTCCCAAATCTTCCCAGTGTACTTTCATAGGGTATAACCCACATCACAAAGGATATCGGTGTTATGATAACACTACCCAGAAAATATACATATCTCGTCATGTTGTATTTGATGAGTCTATCTTTCCTTTTTGTGAATGTTCACCTACTAAAACACTGCAGCCATCATCTGTTCAAATACATATCACTCAACCAGCTCCACTCACTGTCACTCAGGCAGACACAGAAACTATCAGTATCCAACATGTCCCAACACCCACATTACCAGAACCAGAACCAGATGTTTCCCATCCAATGGTAACCAGATCCAGAACTGGAGTTACTAAACCAAGGTATTTTCCTGACTATGTCACTCATTACTCTGCTCCACATGCTATGTGATGTAATTTTAGAATAGTGGTAAAAACGTGTCGTTCTCTCGAACTTGTGAAGAATGAATTTTGATTTTAATAAACTAATTTTTTAAACTACAAATATGCACAAAAGATGAAAATGATATTCACAAATTACTGAGGTTATGGATTTCACCATTAACTAGTTAAGGTGATTCAATCTACTCAATATTCATGTAATTCTTTCGTTTAATTTGATTCTAAAATATTGCAATAAGTAGATTTATAGAATAACAATTGTATAACAAAAGCATGGAATATCTAAACCCTAGGCAAAGCATATACCATCTAACGAAATCACAACTGCTTAATAAAAATCATTTAATCAAATTTTTAATCAAGGCAAATAATCATAAAAGAAATTACAAAAATTAATTAAAAATAGAAATGTACCACTTTTATTGAAACAATGGCTTCCTCCGTCACCTCAGCAAATGGGGTTTAGCTCCTCATGTTGAAAACATTCTCAAAATACTTATTCATGGCTCAAAAAGGTGTTTACAAGAGGAAAAATAATTGACACAGAAAGTTTGCTACGGATATAAATGTTACAGAGAAGAAAAGATATTGTTGCTAGCTGTTACAAAAGAGCTGACTTCAAAAGAATAGGCGACGGGGATACAAAGCTACGGCAACGATTTATTCAAACTTTTGGCAACATTTTCTTCATCTTCTTCATCATGATCATCACGAGCAGAATTTCTGATTCTTGATTATGAGCTTTTGGTCTCTCCAGACCCCCCCTTCTATGATACCTAAAACCCCTTTTTATAGCTTCATAACACTTCCAAATCCATCCATTAATTCTCAACAGGATATTCATTAACAGAGAATAATCCCGATGATTTTTTTGTGATTCTTGGATGATTCTGCTATCTTGTCATGACTCCAGAATATATATTTTTTTTGATTATTTCTTGATTCTTCCGAGTATAATATCTCTCAGAACATTCTTCTCATCAGTAAACAGTATCGAGCAAATATCCCTAGATTGTGTTCCTGATTTGATTGAGAATCATGCAAAGATTTCGCTGGATATCATGAGAATTGATTTGTAGCATATAAAGGCAGATATCATCTTGTTTTTAATCCAGAAAATCTCGTGAACATCACGCAAAATACTCATGCAGAAATGAAATACGATTCTCCCGCCTTTTGATTTTATTTGAAATGGGGAGTGGGTGCCCACATCCAAAGTATGGGTGCCTTAATCAATTTTGGAGGGTGCCTTTAGTAATTTTTTCCGAGGTCTAAACATCACTTTTCGAGCCAATTTTTCTCAGGAGTTTATTCTTCCAAAAATACCTACAATTACATAAAATGACCCAGTTAGTACAAAATCGAGCTTTAACAAAATACAAATTGGGAACAAATTAGACACGAAAACGTGCATATCACTATGCACATCACTTTGGTCGCTTCTCTCCCTACTGAACCTAAGACATAAAAGGTTGTTGTTAAGAATGAAAAATGGGTAATTGCAATGGACACTGAATATAAATCACGACAGCAAAATGGCACTTGGATTCAGGTGCCTTATGAACCTAGTATGCATGTGATTGGATGCAAATGGGTGTATCGATTAAAACTTAAAGCGGACGGCAGTGTTGATAAGTATAAAGCTCGACTGGTCGCAAAGGGATATCTTCATCAAGATGGTCTTGACTATGATGAAGTTTTTAGTCCAGTTGTAAAGCCAACTACCATAAGGGTTGTACTAGCTATAGCTCTCACAAATCACTGGATTATCAAACAACTCGATGTATCGAATGCCTTCCTTCACGGAGAACTGAATGAAACTGTCTATATGGAGCAGCCTCCAGGTTATGTTAATACAGCAAATCCAACGGCTGTGTGCCTTCTAAAGAAAGCTCTATACGGACTCAAACAAGCACCCCGTGCTTGGTATGAAAAATTCAGTGGTTTTATTTGTTCCCATGGTTTCGTCAAATCTGCTATGGATCATTCCTTATTCATTCATACTTCTTCAGCTACGACAGTTGTTATTCTTCTTTACGTTGATGATATCATTCTTGCAGGTAACTCTGAGAATTTCATTTCAAATTTGTTAACACAACTGAATTCTGTTTTTGCTATGAAGGACCTAGGTAAATTACATTATTTCCTAGGGATGGAAGCTGACTCACTGTCTAGACATGAATCAATACTTCTTACCCAAAAGAAGTATACAATAGATCTTCTTATTCGGGCACACATGATTGACTGCAAGCCCTGTCCGGCTTCACTCACAACTGACAAGCGAGTGTCCAGTACTGCTGGTAATCCTCTATCTGATCCTCTGTCTTATCGAAGCCTGGTTGGTGCACTGCAATATATAACTCTAACCAGGCCAGATATCACTTTCGATGTCAACTATGTATCTCAATTATGCAATCTCCATCGGTCATTCACTTGCAACTTGTCAAGAGAATTTTGCGCTATTTAAAAGGCTCGATTGGTTCTGGAATTAGTATTACAGCTTGTGATCTGACTTGCATAAGTGGATATTCTGACTCCGATTGGGCTGGATGCCCGGACACTAGAAGATCCACATGGGGTTATTGCGTTTTTCTCGGCTCTTGCCTCATCAGCTGGTCCTCGAAGAAGCAACCAACAGTCGCCAAATCATCCATTGAGGTAGAATACAAAGCAGTCAGCCTTTTGTCTTCAGAAATTCTGTGGCTCTCTCAATTACTCATCGAACTGCAAATACAACCAAAACGGCCTGTTACTATGTACTGCGACAAT
Organism: Papaver californicum; assembly: GCA_023531435.1. Taxonomy (NCBI): domain Eukaryota; kingdom Viridiplantae; phylum Streptophyta; class Magnoliopsida; order Ranunculales; family Papaveraceae; genus Papaver; species Papaver californicum. Next base: position 1,587,345 of record JAJJMC010006198.1, on the reverse strand, counting down.
TTAGAGTGTAAAATTTCTAGTGTCAAATACAAGTTTTCATGCCCGAACAAAACATATCGAAGTCGACTATCATTCAGTTCGAGAACTTCTAGCTTCCGGTGCAATTGTGGTTGAACTTTTATCTTCGGAGGATCAGCTAGCTGACATCTTCACAAAGGGACTTTCAGCTTCTCGCCTCTCTTTGATCAATGCCAAACTGATGCATTTCAACACTATAGCATCAGTTTGAGATGGAGTACTAGAGTGTAACTAGAGTGTACTTTTATTTCTTTTGTGTTGAGTGTAACTGAGGTGTAAGTTAACTCTTGCCTTTACTTTTATAACCTTATATATAGGGAACCCTACCGACAACTCACTCCATCTAGAATTATCTAATACATGAAACCCTAGTTCCACTTTTTATACTAAGTAATATCTTATTTTTAAGACCTTAACCTCTAGGGATATACTCTTAGCACACTACTGCTCTCTCTCTCTCTAACGGCAATTTGTTACAACATTAGTGTAAAAGTTGGCCCGATCCTTTATTTTCTTCACTGATTTTGATTCTACCAAACTTTTCCCAAAAGCTACTGCATGGTATCAGTTTTGGTAGTTTAAAAAAAAAAATCTCTTTAAAAAGTTTCATAATCTTCTTCAGTTTTTTGTGATTAATTTCCCTAATTTACAGAGATTCTCTCGATATATTTTAACAATTTGTTTCTTATCCTGCGTTGAATTTCAGTGGTTATGTTAACATGTCATGTAGGGTGTTTGTATGTGATGATATGGCTACTTCTATAAATTAAGCTAATACAAGATTCTATGGACGTTTACAAAATGCTCATAACCAAAAAAACATATGAAAGGGATAGTGTTCCGAAGATTTACAAAAATGTTTTCATGCTTAAAGCGGGTAACTAGTATTTTGTTATTTTTAGTCGCTTTTTCAATTTTTCAGATTTATTTTTCCAGCATCGATGAAACAGATCCCGGGAGATATGGTGGTGAATGCTATAATAGTGGCAATGGTGAATCATGTAAAAACTAATGATCATATCTACCATATAGGCAAATTCTACACACAGAAAGCCGACCGAGCACCGTTAAGCTGTTGGGAACGCCTATGATTATTTCCATGAGAATCCCTGGATGGGTGGAGATACTAATGCATGTTTTTTTCCCCACCATGTCTAGCTTCTGGGAGCACATCCGCAACAATTAGGTGGTACTTAAATATAATTACTCATTTGATATTTTTATTTTTATTTTTATTTTTATTTTTTTAACATGAGTACCCATTTTATCTACGAAAGCAAACTAATCTCTTTTTTTTTTCCTCTTAGGAAGGAGCAAAAGGTTCAATTTGTAAAGCGGTGGGCTGAAATTTATGAAGGTTATATACTCTTTAATGTAAGTAATCTCACATACATACAAAAAAAATAAAAAATTATTGAGTAATTTTTAAAATTTTCTGCTAATCGGAGAAGGCCAAAAGTTCAAATAAGAAACGTATAATATTGCATATCAATTGGTTTTGAAGTGATCTCTGATTCTTGTGGCTTATAGTTTTGATACTTCCGCCACTAATCAACTGAGAATGTGGGCAAACGCCTACTATGGACCTGGAGAAGCAGATATGTTTGATTTCAATCCGAAACACATAAACTGGAAAGATTATATGATCGATATTCATATTCCAGGTCTCATGAAATATGTTGTTAATTCGCATGTAGGATATAATAGCAAGTTATAAGTTTCATAAGAAATCAAACTATGATGTTGGGAATAGTCTTGTACGAAGTAAGAGTAAAAAACATTGTATAATAAAAATGTGATATCTTTGTCAACCATTCCACGTTTGAACAAAATACATTTAGACTTAAGTTTTACTTAGATTTCTTTTCTTTGATTTTAGGCCTACATTACATGGTTTGATTCTAGGCTTACTTTTTGTGCCTATTGACCATGCCGTATAACAGCTGATCTGATGTGGCATTCGATGTGGCGTGAAAAAGTGATATTTCCTTTTCTCCACGTCATGAAAGTTGAAACACTAACCTACTTCCACCTTTACAAACTAACATGTATGTTCTTGTACGATGATGATTTTTCTCGCAACAAATCCTTAATCCAGTGAATACAAACTCTATTGCACTTGATATAAACAAATTTATTGTAAAATTGAGAATTAATGATATAATTTAGTTTTTTTATTTTATTTTATTTTATTGTATCCGGAATGGTTTGAGGAGAATTGGTTGGATGATTGATGAGAAGATTATTTTTATAAAGAGAACTAGGGCTTGTCGTAACTGCACGGGCATAGATATAAGTAGAATTGTATCGCTCAGCTCTTTTTTTTTGTTTTTTGATCGATCAAGAGAAAATTCATTGAAAAAGAGGAGGTATTTAGGGGGTACCTCAACCCAATGAACACTAACAAAAACTAACTAAAAGGGACAAAGAAATAAAGAGGAAAAACATGAAAATAAAAACATAAGACATACATCAATGGGGTCGAAATAGTGAGTCCCAAATGGCTATGACCATATTGGCGGTTAGACCTAGCATTTTAGTGTTCGATTCGGCCCAAAAGAAAGCTTGAATTTTAACGCTTCTAATTATACTTTCCAATCTTTTTCTTTTGTTAGCGAAAACTCTTGTATTGCGCTCCCTCCAAATAGTCCACCAAATAGCAACCGGGATGTTGTTCCAAATTTGACTAAGGCGATCGTCACCCCAATTGAGCTTCCAAGAATTTACGTTTATGGTTACATTGGAGTTATAACTCCAATTATTTCTCGACCCTTCGCTAAAATAATCCCAAATCCTTCGGATCCTCCAACAATCATAAAAAAGATGCTCACTTGTCTCGTCAATTTCGCCACAAAAGCAACAAAGGCTAGAAACCTCCATGCCCCTCCTTATGAGCTTGTCTTTTGTCATTACCCTATCATGAGCAAGGAGCCAAAGAAAAAAGTTGATTTTGCATGGGTAATTCCGGCTCCACACAATATCTATAGTGAAAGTTGGCGTTGCTTGTTCCTCTCCGACCTTCATGCCCTCTTTAACCGTATATTGACCATTGATATTTCCGTCCCAAACACGAGTATCCGAAGCTCCTTCTTGAAAATTGAAAGAAGATAGAAAAAATGAAATGCTTGAGACTTCATTTTAGATGGTTTGAGAATACCTTTGTCTAGCCATAAATTTCCAAACTATCTCGCCGTCAACTACATCGAACATGCGTGCTACCACGAGCTCCTTGGTCCTTGAGGCTTCATAAGCCAAAGGAAACATATCACATAGTTTTTTATCCCTTATCCAAACATCTTCCCAAAATCTAGTTTCCTCACCCGCGCCAACCTTGAATTTGATATGTTTATTGAAATCTTCTAACTCTTTGTAGATGTTATACCAAAGGCTACCTCCTTTTGAACCTTTAGGTTGGAGAGTTTCCCAACCGTTTGATGTTTCACCAAATTTTTCAACTATAATCTTCCTCCACAAAGCATCTTTCTCTAAGCCAAACCGCCACCACCATTTTTTTAACAAAGCCGAGTTCACTAATTTCGATCTTCTAATAATACCAATAGTGTATCCAGAGGTTTCTGACTTTCTATGGTAAATCAAAGAGGATGACCTCTGAGAGATTTATTAAATGAAAATTGGTAAATCCCTTACACCATCTCTAGCAACATCACTACCTACAACAAGTATTAAAAACTCTTGTGTACACAGAATATTTCTAACAAAGACTATTTATGAGGCGTATCCGTACACAGTAAGGGTCGTAGGCTTCATTTCGTACTCTCATCCAACTTCAACCACGGCTTCACCAAAACTTCTTCGGTCTGGGTGGGACATTCTGGTGACTCAAAGGTAGCCTCTTAAGATTACAGTTAACCACATACATGTATACTAAAGAAGGACAACCAATTACTGCTGATGTTTTCCCATGTGGATGGAAACCGGAAAGACCTGGCAGTCGAATTAGATGCAGCAACCTTAACTTAGTAAGTATTGTTGATTGACTGTTTTGCCTCCATGAATATCGTTGATGCTGTCATTTTATAACATCTCACCTCTATTCTCCAGAAGTCCTACACTACCAAAACTAATCGAGAGTTAGAAGTAAGCTTTTTATCCAATCATCCAAATCTACAGCCACCAAAAAAGATAAGAAAATAATTGGTGGTTAGAGATGAAACTAACTCATAGCTCAAAAGTCTCCATTTCTTTGTCTTTTTAAAAGTAAATGCATAAGCTTACAGAAAGTCATATCAGTGCTATATAAGTAGAGAATAAGAACTGAAAACTGATAGGTAGTAGGGGTTACCGTTGCTGTTTGAAGGATTCGGGTACAAATTACGTAAGGAACATTATCATCACTAACACTGCTGACTCCATTATTCATAACCGCAACGTTAGCAATGTTATCGGTAGCATCATCTTTATTATGTGAAACCTCGACATCTCCAACATCATATTTGGAATTGACATTTGTTTGTTGAGATCCATTAGAACTTGGCTAATTTGGCATATCATTTTTGAAATACAAATCGTCCCTCATGTTATTGTTAAAGTCATCAAAGTAGGCAGACTGGAAAAATGTGGAAGATAGATTCTCTTCATTTGGGTCTGACTGTCGCTCGACTGAAATATCACTTGAGTTTGCTGGTTCAACAGCGTTAGCAACCAGCTCATTGTCCTCGTTACTTGAAACCACTTCACTTTCTCCATTAATTTCACTAATCTCATCTGTTTGTAGATATACATTCCGGTTGTTGGGGTCCAAAAATTCACCAAATCGATCCATGTCATATGGGAAATATGGAGGGGATGGATCTTGTTCATTCGAATCTAATTGTGGCTCTAAGTTTTGTCCACTTTGAACCGAAATATTACTCAAATTCGGTATTGCAACATCACCAGGTTGTTGCGATCTGAAGTTTAGAAGCTCACCAAATCGATCCATGTCATATGGAAAATGTTGTAACGAGAGATCGAACGAGAACAATAATAGAGATCGAGACACAGAGATTTACGTGGTTCACTAACTGTTACGTTAGCTACATCCACAACAGAGAAAGCAGAGTTTTATTATAGAGCAGAATGTTAAGATACATGTATTCTAGGTACAACGTATGTATATATATAGGGCAAAGATAAACCCTAATTCGACTAGAAAACAGAAAACGAATCCAGCGATAATACATTACGTATATCGTAGAGTACATGTATCTTAACATTCTGCCAACGACTCCCCGTAGTATTCCGGCCAACGACTGATTCAAGGCATATCAACAGAAAATATGGAGGGGATGAATCATGTTCGTTCGAATCTGATTGCTGGCCAGAGTTTTCTTCACTTTCGACTGAAATATTACTCAAATTCGGTACTACAACATCATCAGTAACGCTTACTTCTTTTCTCGAATCAGCTACATTATCATCTTCCATTTCACGTATGCCATCCATTGGCTCCAGTTCATTTTTCTGTCGAAGTTTATAAACTCACCAAATCGATCGGTGTCGTAAGGAAAATAAATAGGTGACAGGTCGAAATCGTTTGAATCTATTTGTTGCTCAGAAGTTTGCCCTCTCCCGGTTGAAATACTCAGGCTATTAGATATTTCAATATCATCATTATCGGTAAATTCACAGTTTTCACTATCACATTCTTCCACAACAATTAGCCTTAGACTCACCAGGCTTCTAAACAATGGGATACGTTTTTGCTGATCATTTATGGTAGCAGTTTCATCGATATCAAACATCTTCTCCAGATGCCAGCAGTCTTCACTGTAAAGCTGTCGTAGTTTTGACAGACCACCGCTTAGCAAGACTTGTATTGGGATCAGGTGCTTCAACCATCCACAAAATATGATTCTTTCCTTTGTTACATTTCTAAAGCTTTGACTTGGAATGCCTCTCCCCCAATTTTTTTGATACCCATTGAGAACCAAAACTTTACTGTCATCCTTATCACTATAAGAATCATTATATTTATAACCATATTCGTCTACTTGCTGTTTTTCTTTTTTGTCTGATAATGGATAGTAAAGAAGCTTCAAACTGTTACAATATTCGATCTTCATCAGCATCCTCAGATTGAATAATGTTTGGAGATTATTCATAATTTGGTTGTCTTCCCCTTGCGTTAATTCATCCGATGCTACTACTGTCACCAAGCTGCTATATTCACAAATCTGAAGTACCTAAAATTGTTGAATAGCAGTCGCAATAGCAGGGCTGAACAAATACCTCAACTCATGACAATCAATCACTTTTATTACATTCAAGTTTTCAAGGCTACTAATATTAGGACTTAAAATTCCCTTCCATATAGTCGTGATTCCAAGATGAAATAACAGCAACGACCGTAACTGAGGTAATAAGATAAGATCGTGTTCTTCTTTCTCATTGGAATCCATCCTTCCATCTTGTTCTAAATAAAATGCCTCCTTCAACCTCTTAGAACCATCCACCAAAAGTTCTTCTAGATACTTTAACTTCAACAACCCCTCAAGAGAAAATATACTAACCAAATTCGTGCAACTGTATAGCTTTACGCGTTTTATATTCTCGAGTGAAAATTCTGCTAGCATTGGGCCGTGAAATATCTTCTTCAAGTTTCCCAAAGACTTTAAGATTACTATCTGCAAAGAAATGAAAATTTCTTTTATCAGTTATTAAAAAAAATATATATTTTACCTGAGCTTTACATATAGATAGCTTCTAATTTCTTCATATAAATACAGCATATACCTTCAACAATTTAATAGTCATGTACCAAAACGACCGCGAGTTATTGTGTTTACCTGCTATTTGTGAATAAATAGTTGTGTTCCTTGAATGACGTTCTTACACAAATTTTATCTCATATTGATGGGGTTATTAAACTTTAACCTTTTTAAAACTTGAACTGTTTTAAATTCTGAAAGATGTGAATGTAAAACATTACACCTATGCATTCAAAAATTTATTCACATTGTTGAATCTTTGAAATGGAGGAAAATGTCTCTCGACTAAGATCCATATTTCTCACCTGGACTGAATGGCATTGGGATTGTGATTGTTGAAAAGTATTAAGAAATCAAAATGTACTTTTATGTCCAAGTTTTTAAGCAAAGGAATCTGAGTTTTTGTCTCAAGGTGTTGAAACTCAAGTACTTTGGCGGCTGGCTTCGCACCCTGTTCATATAAACTCAAGTCTAACCTCAAAGATACATAATTCTTGCAAAAAAATGTTTCTGCCTGTTAGTTATAAGCTAATATACGAATAAGTAAAATGGTTGGGTTGAGATTTTCATCTTAAATTCAGAATAAGTTTGAACTTAAACTGCTCAAATATAAAAGCACCTGGCCTAGGCATGTGTAATTCAAACAAAATAGTGACAGCTAGGTGAAACATAAAGTGAAGCCATTAGTTATATAATTATATGCAATTAACTCAAGTTATATAGACATAGTCAAAGTTGTTTAGTTTCATTATAGCCTAATAATATAGAAAGGGATATTATCGAAAATGCCCCAATTTAGAGGGTCATCTTGGATTTCTGCTCTGGGATTTTAGAATTAATAAAAATGCCTTATTTTGTTAATTTTTCCGTTAACTATGTGCGTGCGAGTCCTCACGTGCAAAAAAAGGACCTAAATACCTCCCATACTTCATCTTGGAGAAATGCTCCAAAAAGAGACTCATCTTGGAAAAATGCCCCAAATAGAAAAAGGTAACAGAAATGCCCCAAACAGTCAAAGTTAACAGAAACAATAAAAGTTAATAATGGTTGTTGTGACATCCTTTTCATATTCTTCTCTCTGTCTTTACTGTATAAGTACAAGAGAGGGAAAGAAGAAAAAAGAAGAAAAAAAAGGGTCAGAATTGTTGTAAATGAGTCAAAGCAAAAGAAAAACGAAATTCGAATAACAGATAACAGAAAACCATCTTAAATCTGTGTAATGAACATAGTAATTGAGCATTCTTTTTGCAACTCACCTCAACTACTCTTATATTTATTCTTTCTTTATCCAAATTCGAACATTCAAGGTTTGCGGTTCAGAGATTATGGTGTAATGTAGTTGTAGTTTGGTAACTTGGTGTCACCTGGAGTTCCTCTTGCCGCTTCAGTAGCTATGTTGTGGCGCATTTTGCTTATTTCTAAAGCTAGTGCTACTGAAGGGTTTGTAGGAACTCTGCGTGTCACTCAAACATTCTCAATGTGAAGTTTTACAGGTTTTACACAAAAATACATCTTGGCAGGACAGCATTGGCAAGGGCATGAACTCTTGCAAAAAAATACAGCAAAGCACCGCTTAATTCTTGTTACGATAAAAGAAAGTTTTCATTGAAAATTGTTCTACTTACAATCAACACAAATGACATACTATATTAGACCTAAAATTCAGAAGAGAAGCACAAAGAACTGCTCTAGCCACGGGACAGAAAAGGAATAAATGTTCCATAGTATCGGTAGAGTATTTGAACAGCCTGCACTCTAAGTTGATCCCATATATGAACCTGAACATTATGTCGATTGCTTTACCTGAATTATGTTCTTTCATTGCATCTCATATCCATTTTAACCCTACAAAAAAAGAAAATGAACAATATTAATCCATATCCATGTAAAGACTAAACTTGCTATTGAGCCATACATTTGTTTCTCTTGTTACAAACATCTAGTCCAAAGTTTATCAGGATGACATGTATTTGTATATAAGCACTCATGCCCAAATCAAAAATAGATGTGATAACAATTGAACTAACGTTAAACTACTGTAATACCCAGAAAGACTGAAAGTGAAACTTGCTTCATACTCGTTAAAATCAGCTACATGTTATGAAATTCCAAAAGAAAAAACAAGTTGTTAGCTTGCATGAAAATTTCAGTATGCATGAATAAAAAATAAAACAAATAAAAGTAGCAACAGCATGGTAAGTATAACAATACCTTAAGCCACCAGCAATGCCTGCATTTATGATAAGATCTAGTTGAAGTGCTTGTATAGAAGAATATGTTATGAGAGATGCAGAAATTGTACCTACACTATCAACCCCTGAAACAATAATGGAGTTCATAAGTAAGTCACTAGGTCCAAACATTTATTTTGATGCATTATAATGCAAAAAACAACTAATTTTCACAAGGATTCGAGGTTACTAGTAAAAACTAGAAAGGTATTCATTCTCAAACAAGTGATAAACTAGAAAGGGGGGAAAGTCCAATCTAAACCTTAAGTCTATTTTCATCTAATCCAAAAATGATAAAATTTTGTGTAACTATCAAAATCAAATACACATACAGGAAAAAAAGAAGTAGGAATCACATATAAAATCCACAAGGTTAAATTTGGTGACAAGCGGAACAGCTTCAGTTTGCATAGCTGATAAAAGAAGAACAGGAAACACAAATGAAAAATCATTTCAGAATACAATCTAATGCAAATAGATTGAAAAACAAGAGAAGCTTCAAAAAACCCTAAAAAAATTTAAAAACAAATGAAATAATACTTATGATTACAACAATTGTAGAAATAGGTTTTGACACAGTTTCTGCAACCATGGTCTCCTCTGCAACTTTGTTTTCGGCTTTTCGGGAATATATTGGCTGATGAATTAGTAGTTGTTGATCTTGTTTCTTTAGTACCTTCAGTGGTTCCTATACCTGTCATGTTCCTTGGATTATTTACAAGCGGGATTCAAGCTCTTATTTTTGCAACTTTAGGCTCTCTCGATTATTCTAAGTTAGCTATAACCTCAAAAACTTAACGAAAATGGGAGTTGCAGTAACAGTAAATTCAAAATTCCTAGAGAAAACCCCCAATAGATGAGATCAAATAAACCTAAATTACGGAAAAAGAGAAAAAACCCCAATTTTATTGAACCCTAAAATTTTAATTTGATCTATTTTCAAATTAATACAAAACATAAGTTAATTCATGGGAAAAGAAGGTTTGGATTCAATTTACTTACTTGTTTGGCGTCAAATTTGAGAGTTTTCTTCACCTATTTCTTCATGCAACTATTTCTTCGATCTTGGTATTCTTTGCAACAGTCAAAACAAATACCCACATTCACTCACAGACTTAACGAAAATAAGAGTTGATCGATCCAAAGAGAAGAAAGAGTGTTACCTTGATCGATCTGAGTCTCCCCTCTCGCCTGTCGCCTCTGTTGAAGAAATGGGAAAACGAAGAACAAAAATTGGTTCTTCTCTTTGTTCTCCCCAAATTGAAAAAGATGAATGACGCGTGCGATTCATATGTGTGATTATAAACACCTCACACCATACAGACGCCGACACGTGTTCCACCAGCGACCGTACGATGACCCTCATACGTGTCTGCATCTGAGCGTTTTAAAAAGCACGTGACGAAGGTTTATTTCACCCGTATGAATCAAAGAGGGGTATTTTGGTCATTTTTCACGTGGGAATTCGCACGCACATATTTAACGGGAAATCTAACAGAATGGGACATTTTTATTAATTTTGAAATCTTGGGGCAGAAATCCAAGATGACCCCCCAAATTGGGGCATTTCTATCATTTTCCCATATATAAATTATTAGGTGAGAGCAGACACGAATACTCACTGCACTGAAATATATAGATAGACTGGATATATATGTTAGAGTTGAGAGTTCACCAATCTCTGCATCATACAGTCTTCTTCTATGAAATAAACCCAACTTCCAGTTCAAACCCTCCTCCCCAATTTGATGGGCATCACGAATATATATATGTGTGGTGTTTTTGATTGGCTTTGGCACATTCCTGCAAATCCCAATTTACTAAACCCACACAAATCCATCTTGCATATAGGTTATTAGTGGTCAGCATAGCTAAGTTTGTGTTATCTCAAGTAAAGAGAACTGACCCCGAGTTGTGTAGCAGTCTTATCATCTAATGCAGCTCTGGCTACTGCAGTACTTCTTCCATGATTAGAAGCAGATACAACATCAACGATACTTGAACTGGTCTGCCATCTCCGTTTGTGTTTGATTTAGAACCCTCATTAATGTGAGACTTAGCCAATAAAATACCAGCAAGAGATGTAGCTCTTTGATTCTGTGCATTGGTGCCACTTCCTCCATGCAGTTTCCATGCCCTTATGGGTTCCAAGTTCTTTTAAAATTTGCCTGATATCGCATGAGGCTCTGAAATGTTGGTGGCCATGAGCTCTGAAATCGATTTTCAAGTGCCGTTTTCTGCAGCTGGAAACAATATTGCAAGTGCTTCAGTGGATGGAACTATCAGGTAATTTTAATGTTGATCTAAATTGTTTAATTACAGAGTTAAACAAAACATTGCCGTAAGTCCATATTATATATGTAGGGTTATGTTCCATGTTCCCTCTTTAAAGATAAATGAAATTCATACTACTAACTGGAATAAAAATGTACACAAATGATATAATAGAAATCAACTTGTGCTTAATAAGTACCAACAAACGTAAGTTAAATAGAGAGAGATTGAATCACTGCAGTCACATACCGTGAATGTAAGAAACACAGGAATTGGCATTTAAGACTGATAACATAAGAGTGTTATCGCATAAGAGCAAAAGAGATGTATCAGGCGATAACTTACGGTTGATTCTTCCATGGGCACGGTAAGTTCTAAATATAGAGTGCATCGATATCTAAACCTTTCACCGAAAAATGTTATGCCCCAGAGAAGAGATTAATTAATGATCAATTTTTTTATATGTTTTGTAGGTATGTACAAAGTGGTGTACATGTGAAAAAATAACTGCATAAGCTTATAAAAATTTTGTGCATGTGTACTTTTTTGTCCACATAACGATGAAGCGAAAAATTAAAAAAAAAAATATAGTCATATGGGTACTCTTTTTTGTAGATTTCAGAAATAGCTTTCCGAATATATAAAGTTTTTCAATTTTGGAAGAGCAGTTCGGAAGATAAATTGTTTCTAAATTATTTATATATTGTTTAAAATTGTTGATATAATCATGAGTCACTTTGGATTAAACTGCAAATATTTGAACTAAATTGAAAATTATAAGAGTTATAGTGTACTTTTAATATTTTAAATAAATAAAAGATTAATTTGTACCTAGTTAAAATGGTCAGGACTAAGTAGTCCATATTAGTTCCATCATGGACTAAACCGTATTTTTCCCACACCACAAAGGCTTCACAAATCCACACTAGGAGACACCTAAGGTAGCTTGCAACTTGGTTGCACAAGGGATACTTTTGCAGCAAAATTGCTGGGAATGCATACAATGGCAATAGTAAGATCAAGATCGAACCTTATTACCATATGTGAACTATCCTTAATCAAATACAATCAGATTAAAACGTGTAATACGCTAAAAAAAATCAAACCTTTACGAACAAAAACGCAAATAAGCACATGCATTTTCTTGCAAACAAACGTATAACCAACAGCATAACAAAATTAGACTCATCTCAAGGAGACAAACTAGTGTAAAACTGAACAAGACTCAAAATTTCCTTGAAACCCTACTAATATAGACTAGCCCAACGCATACCAAAATTCTTTGTGAACGAATTCCTCGAAGATTTAAGAAATTACAAAGTGGGTCTTCTTTAATGGTTGAATGTGTACATAAATTTCAAGAAACTGAGGGCATGCATTACATAATCAGAGAGTAAAATCAAATAATTTGAGAAGAAAAGGGAGGAGGAAAGAACCTGGATTCTTGAGTCTCGAGCAATGAAGCAAGAGTATGAAGGACATTTGGGTTAGGGTCTGTTGGAGATAACATAATCTCAGTGATCAATTGTTGAGCTAATGATAAACTATGCTGATAATCATCATCGTAACCTGGTTCTTCTCCTGGAGGTTCTTGAGTATCCATCATCGAATAACTACTCTAACCCTAGAAAAAATTTAACCGATTTCGCGGAGGGGAAGTTGGTTGAAGTATAAAGAAAGAGAGCGGGAATTTTCTTTCTAATTCTTGGGTGCCTTCTCGGTCCCGAGTCCAGATCAAATGAGGGCTGACCAGCATTTGGTTAATAAGGTAAAATGGGACCGGAATCCGAATGTCATCCCTTAGTTGGCCGGTATTGGACAATCCATGGATGTAATCTTAAATACTTGGGATTCGTATACATTGGAAGGAGTACAAGTACATTGAAGGTGTTATTAAAAGTACATTTTTGTACTCACTGATGCTTCTCTCACGACTGCACGACTAAACTTCTATGTAATGTTTTTGTACCGCGGGACACTCATTTATGTCATTTGCAGGCCAATGTATGGAAGTAGTATGCATTATCCGAGAGAATAAGGTTACAACAAAGGCAGATTGAGTTATATCCGTAGAAAGCCAGAGCTAACAATCATTTTCGGTGACAATCATAAGGTTACGGCACTAGTTATATCCTATATTTTACTTGTAATACTATGTATATGCATCAGTATGTTTTGTTGTTTTTTTTTTTTTCTTTTCTTTTGACAAAATTTACTTTTTAAAAGAATGTACGGCAATCCAGCTCCAGTACCATCCCTTCTTGTTTTTTTGTTCAAGCTGGTACTAATTCAGTGGCGCTCCAAAGACCTCTTCAGTTGTGGCCAATAAATGAGAAATTCCTAGTTTTTCTTTTTGCTTATGCAATCAACCAAAGAAAAGGCTATTTCGAAAATACTGAATGTAAAGTACGTACAAGTAGTAGCTAGTATAACTAAGGAATAATTCTTTGTATCAATATTACAAAACTATCCGAAAGTTTGTCCAGCAATCACATGTTTGGATAGCACATGAAATTGTAACTTGTAAGCTATGTAGTATATTCAGCAATTGCAAACTAGCCCCATTAAGAACCTGGAGCACAATGCCAGGACTCGGAAGGATTGACGTATTTGCTACATCCTGGTTAGTTGTGGTTCAGTGTTGCTGCAATCTTCCATTGATCTGACTGGTAATACTCTTTTCAGTCAACAAAAGAAGAAACTTGAGATAATAGAATATATATATATAGCTAATTCTGTATAAAAGGATTGTTCTTCATTATATAGACAAAATGGTACTCAGTTCCCTCAAAAGATAACGCAAATATAGAAAGGCATCAACAAAAAAATGGGTCCTCATTAGATTCCCAAGTTTGGAAGATATTCCATTAATTTTCAGCGGGCCGGGCTAATAAGATGCATAAAATAAGTTCTGGACCATAAATTTTGTACCGTGCACATTACTTAGGCTCTTGAAAGTCACGTAGAGGGATAATGAAACGGAATATGAAAGAAAAAACAAAGAAATAAAAGAGAATAGGATTCCACCTGTACTGGATCTTAATTTTACATTGTCTAGTCGGATCTCTATATATAGCCTTGGGTTTTTAGAAGTAACTAACTTCATATTGTAATTCTTTTTTTCACTATGAATATTTATAATGTTAGGAAGAACCCTGACATATAATAAAAAAAAGAACCACTAAATCCATATAATAAAATCCCATTTCTTATCTTTGGCCTAATTTCTGACTCGATCTGTATTTCTTCTTCTCCCTTATTCCTATTGTTACTAGCTTTCATGCTCTATCAAAAGATTTTCATTTTAATGAATCCCCTCCAAAAAGAAATAAAAATTGCATGTCTGCGGTTAGAGACAACCCTACTGTTAGTTGTTTCTTTTTTACAATAGCCAGAGTGACACATGACTTGCCTTTGTGCGAAAATAAGCAGAGCCTCAACAGCGACCAACAGCATATTTTCCCAAGATTTACAAGAAAAACAGATGATATGTGACCTTTCCTTTCTAATCACTGACTCGGCACGAGATCCACAGTTGAATCATTAATCCATGAACAGGAGTATCCCTGTTATAAGACAAAATATAACTGCCGTTACGTAAATGAAAACTAGCTGATTTCCATTTTGTTGATAAACAAGACATTCAAATATAAAGTCACTCATTAAGTAAATGAATATTCTATACGATACAAACAATAAAAGAAGAGCAGATTACCCTATGAAGACGGTACATCTCAGAAGGCCCCCAGAAATCATCATAGTTGTCACTGTCCTGTGAGAAGAAAAATTAAACAGTTACTCATCTGTTTGAAGATCCAATGCAATAAAGAACTGCCGTATAAAATGCACCCCAACTATTCACGGCAACTAGTTGTCATGCGCGGAGTACACAAGATGGGTAACCTAAATACACAAACCAGATCATATTGATTGACCTTTGCTGAATCTGCCTCATCATCCATCTGAAAAAAAAAACATGATTATCCAGATTATTAGGCATTAGAGAAACAAATTAAAACCATTTGATAAGAGTAAGTGACAGTGAACTAAGTAACTTACATACAGAGACGATAGCAAAGAAACAACGTAAAAGCAGAATAATTTTAAAATTTTAAAGATTCTTTTCAATTATTGCATTTTGGCTTATCTGGAGCAGCTACATACTCGGTGACAGCAGAAGGTGCTAAACATCGATATCAATTATAGATCAAAACGGGTCAAGTAGCATTAACTAAACTAAGAATCTCCGGAAAGTGGCACCACGGAAACTATTACTTGAACAATTTGACTTTCGAGTAAATGAAATACTGCCACAAAAGTTTAAACTTCCGACTAACCAAGTCCTAACCATAAATACGACAACTATTGCATGCATTAGATATTTAGGGCAGAATAAGCACATTCAAACAAGCACAACATACTTGATAACTTCCATCACAGACGCATATAACACACCGACATAAACCGCGTACACTTGATATCTTCCATCAAAGTCACATAATACATACCAACATATTAATCGTCCACCAAGTATGCCTACACCAATCAATGTCAAAGAAACGTAAACAATCAAAGCAAATAGGATGATAATTGGCATTACCAGCGGTTCAACCTGGACCTCTTTGAGTAAAATATTTTCATAAGCTGAATTAACCTTTTCAGCTTCAAGGACAAAAGGGCTTCTTTCCTAAGAAAATTTGAAGCAAATTAAACACAAGATGTCATAAAAACAATAACAAATTTGAGTAAGCATCTTCTCTAATTACCTGAACTGACATACACTTCCATTTCTCAAACCCTTTTCCATCAACATCGAAAAAATTACCCTTTTGTAAGCTTTCCCTGAAAAATGCAAAATTCATCATCATATTAGTTAACTCAATTTTTCCATTCCACACTTATTTTTCAACCAAAACAAGAAAAATGAAAAGAAATAAATATAATTACATGAAAAAGCAAAAAGCTGATCTTGGTTGATCAGAGAAACCCTTTCCACCACCACCATCGTCTTCACATATCACAGTCTTTCTTTGATCATCATCCTTAGCAAATGATTCACATTTTTTGATTCTCTTCTTTCCTCCTTTTCTTCCTTGTTTTAGCTTACAATCATGCATATCAAAAATGGCAATTGCAACTGAAACCCCGCATAAATCACTACAAAAAAAAACAAAGACAAAAATGGGTTTAAGATATTGTAATCCAAATAAAACCAGGAAGGAAAAAAAAGCCATTAAAAGAAGAAATCAACTCTAAGCAAAAATGGGGGGTTGGAGGGAGAGACCATTTTTGGAAGGCACTTCCATCAGGAGCACGACATAAAGGGAAAACCCTCTTTCGATTTCTAAGTAGATTCGCCATTAAACCCCCTGAGAGTAGAACTTCATTCAAGACCCCAAAAAAAAAAAAAACTCCTCTGAAACTTTTCACCTTCCCTCGCTCTATCTTTCTACAACTTTTTTTCAGTGACTCCCTCTGTTTATCCGGAGGACCATCATGACATGACTCCGACACTAAATTGGCTCCACAATACCAAACAGATGCGCCTTTACCCCCAGTAATGGGGAACCGAAAAGGGTACCGTTCAAGTTCCTACGTGGTAATACTATCTTGGTGCACGTTAGTGAGATACGGGAAATATTTATTAACGTACGCGGCTCGATCGCTTTTTGATATTTTTAATATTTTCAGTTCACCTTTTGGTTAGGTTCGAAATTGCTAAAGAGCTCACCCGGTTTTATCCCGTGTAATGTAATGTACCGTGGAAGATCCGATGGTAATTTTCGCAAATATTCCAGCATAGGAATACGAGATTATTGGAATGGGTCCCACTCTTTCCCACGATGCATGGTGCACCACTCAGGATTTAACCCACGGTATATGAAGCACTTCCGATTGTTGAATTGATTTCGAGTAAATTTCGTGATATATTCTGGGTGTGAAGGGGGTGGAATCTCTAACGGCCATTTCCAAATGCTAAATGCTAAATGATTTATGCGATAAATCCCAGTCAATAAAGAATTAGCCGGTTAAATTATGCGATAATAAGTAAGAGATGTTATAAACTAAATTAAAAGATGAACTATTGCACAAAAGAAATATAAAGAGAAGAAGAGAGAATTTCTCATTACTAGATATTAGTATACATTACAAAAGAATGAGCCTCAATTTATAAGCTAATACAAGAGAGGATGATAAAGATAGCATTAACATTAGGAAGTAATGGAATGCATTCTCATAACTAAGGTATTAAACCTAAGTTATTACACTAAATGTGGGGGTTACCAAGAAGTGGAAAGGGAGATGATAAGGTGGTGGTGTAAGAGGGGTGTAAGAGTGGTGGATCCACCAAAGAATTAATTTACAACACTCCCCCTTGGATGACACCACTCTATTATGATATTGCCTCGTTAAAACCTTGCCAGGAAAACCCAAAAGTGATAAAACCTAGACGAAGGAAAAAGAGTACAAATCATATCATGGTGTTGGACGCGTCAAATATTGCCTCATTAAAACCCTGCTAGGAAAACCCATTGGGACAAAACCAAGCGAAGGAAAAAGAGTACAACACGCATAAATTTCCATCACACAATACTGATGTTCTCCCCCTGATGATGTGCACCCAAAGAAGTATAGAAAGACTGATTACATAATGTTGATCTTCAAGTAGAATCACTGACCGTTTTTGTTCAAAACAGGATGTAAGTTTTTCTTCAATAATGTCTTCGAATATCTCTTTAAGAAAATTTCTTCAAGTTCGTTGCCTCATTAAAACCTTTTCGGGAAAACCCAGAAGGAAAAAACCTTGACTAAGGAAAAAGAGTACAACTGTAGATAGATTAAGAAAAGGAGTTGAACATATATATATTGCCTCGTTAAAACCTTGAGAAGGAAAACCCAGTTGGACAAAAACCTTGACTAAGGAAAAAGAGTGTAGAGTCCAATATATCCTCCAGCAGAAAGAAGATATCTCAGTTGATTTACCACAAGTATCTAATCAGCAACCATCTTCAGCTAAAAAAAAAAATTGTTGGCAATGGAGACCTTTATGTTGCCATAACTTAATTTCAAATCTCAAGTTGAATTGTCTTTGTCAAATTCCCAATGGTTGATTTATAGGATCTGATATATCTTTTATTCTTCGTAAATTCCTTTCAAACAATAATAGATGATCATCGTTGTTGCTGCAAAAAGGATGTTGTATCGTCTAACAATTTGGCAAATGGAAACTGATTTTATCTGTAGTTCATTACTTACGAGACTTTGGATAAACCGTCAAATCAAAGATCAAATGTTAGAGGTACTACAAAAACCAATATACACAATGCCTCCATATTAGTGCTAATTAAGTTTGGCAAACAAATTCACTACCGAACAATTTCAAGTATAACATATAAAGTTATACATAAAATCAAACACAAAAACGACTTGTAATTAGTACGTAATACGAACCAGAGAGAGTGTTACATACCCGCAACCGAGATGAAAGTAGATTGCTATTACACAAGTTTTATTAGGAGGTTACGTACTTATCCATGTAAACATGACAAAACTTTCTAAAGTTGACAAAATCATGGACCATTATAATGCTTAATAAGTTTGATACATGATTCCAAGATCTTTTATCTTGAATTCTTTCAATAAGGAAGTATAACCTGTGATAATCTTTTAGAAGTTTACACGAACGTTATCTTCGATATCAAAAAATTATGTCAGACTATGACATGTAAAACTGGCAAATAATAGTTTCCCTTAAAATTCATCTATCAACGGGGTACACAATACTTACCAAAGTATTGGGTATTTTCAAATCATTTAAGCGTAGATGATGTAATGTCACAGATCTCAAGTGTCTGTAGAAACTAGATGCCACGAGTGGCGCTGTGCAATTAGCGTCCTTGTTCCTCTCGTCTCACTTTCATGCAAACTAATTAAGCATCAAACTTGTAACCTTCCGGGTTCACAATTTATATTTATGTTCAAAAATGTTTATTAGTGAGAGGACAACCAAATATGGATGCCTTTCACCCATATTAGTCAACCATACATATTGTCGATACTTCGCGCCAGTTTCTCTGCGAAAAAGGATTTTGTCTATAATACATGTATGGTTGTCTCTACTCTGAATACATGTTCGATAATAACTACGATTATGTACGCGTATAAAAATCATTCTTTAATATCGACACCACTTGTCCACTTAGGAATGAATTCCTCTTTAGAAGATAAATATGGCTCGGTAATTAAAGATCGTAGTTAAATAGTCTCATTGAGAACATTATCAATAGCCTCCCCAGGAGGACTATTTTGATCCAGCGTGATTGGCTTCCTCTATCAAGGAATATATATTATTTATTTATTTATTTTTTCATCAACAATTCAGATGAGTTGTAGACGACCCAATTATTGTTAACTCATGGCATGCCCTGCAGGGACATAAACTAATGCCAAAATACGTGCAACAACAAATGAGTTTTAATTATTCTTCTTGTAAGAATAAAATGCTTCAAGCATATCATAATGAATGAATAACTTCTCCACCTTATACCAAATTGGTGCAAGAATTATGATGAGACCAATTCATGACGTTCTTATAACGACTGCTTTCCTCCCTCTAACGGCGGGAAGTCTCATCACATCTACTATTATTCATGCAAATATATTATGGGTGAGTGACCTTGGATCCAAGTAGGTCATCCGAAAAACTTTTTTTCTTCTTCGGATTGTTCATCATAATATTACAATTAATAATTTTAAATCACCCATGCTCATATATGTAATTAAAATTTGACAGCGTATACTTTATCAGTGTGCACCCTGATTAGCATTTGTTATAAACGATAGTCATATGCTCTTGTATTGGTACGTCTACCAAAATTTGAGCGGGAAATTCCGCTTGATTGGTACTAATCAATCAATATGTCGGAAACGTTTAATGCTGTGAAAATTATGCTCTTGTAGCAAAGAATATGACATATATTTTGAGTTTTGATAATAAAACCATTAACAAAAGTATAGATTGACGAGAGAAAAATAATAAAACCATTAACAAAAGTATTTAGTAACTATGGGCTACTTCGGGAACCCAGAATTTTATGGATACCTGAAATCCAAAAAATTTCATAGACCACTTCTGGAGTCTATATTTATGGATTACTGCGGGAACCCACAATCATTTGGATTGCTAGAAAAATTTATAATTTGCATGTTAGACTACTTCTGGAGTTAATAACATCCCATGGATTGCTTCTGGAATCCTTTTTTTTTTTTTTTTTCAAGACCAATAATTAAAATAAACAAAAATCAAAATAAATAAAGAGCATACACAGATACAGTACCAACATAATTTAAATATCAATTTCGTCATCTTCGGGTTTGACGAAATATTCATTGCCAGTGTACACGTGGACACATTATTTATAAAATAAAATTGTCTTAACATCAGGGTCATGTTACTTCAGGAACCGCGGATAGAGACATGATGTCACTTTGTTACGGGTCACTTCAGGGACCGACCGATTAACCGAGTGAACTTCTTTTCTCCATATTGTGTCACACTGAGTTCCAACTTCAGGTGGAACTTTTTTTTTTTTTTTTTTTTTTTAATCCAGGAGATTATTATTGAGGAGGAAAAGTTAAAGTTGTGCTATCCTTCAAGGATACAACCTTTCCTCTTTGTAATGATGCGGTCCGCAATTATTGGTACCTTAAAGCGATATAAAATAAAATAAAATAAATAGATAATAATCCATCGACAAAATAAAAACTCATATGTATATGATATAATTTACAAATGTGCAATTTTAACTAATACATGGTATACATATGTATACGCATGAATCGATTATTTGTTTAAACAAATAGTAGCTGTGAATATATTACTATATTCAACTAAATCTTCATCTTATGAAAACCAAAAGTTTGTCAACTCATGAATATAAAGTAAAAGATTTTGATTTTAGTTTTTCTTAAAAACAAGAAAAAAGATATATAGTATTTTACCTTATTGTGTAAGATCCATCACAATAGAAATTTGATCATCATCGTGGTCAATTGACGACCCTTGAAAAAAAAAAGGCAATTTCGATCTTATTAGATTATTTGAAATAAAAAAAATTAGCTCATTAACAGAGCGTGCTGATAACGTGTTATAAACTAAATCAAAAGATGAACTATTGCACAAAAGAAATATAGAGAGAAGAAGAGAGAATTTCTCATTACTAGATATTAGTATACATTACAAAGGAATGAGCCTCAATTTATAGGCTAATACAAGAGAGGATGATAAAGATAGCATTAACATTAGGAAGTAATGGAATGCATTCTCATAACTAAGGTATTAAACCTAAGTTATTACACTAAATGTGGGAGTTACCAAGAAGTGAAAGATGTGAAGAGGTGGAAGGGGAGATGATAAGGTGGTGGTGTAAGAGGGGTGTAAGAGTGGTGGAATCCACCAAAGAATTAATTTACAACAAGAGATAGTTTTTAAATTTATTTTTGATAAATGGTGATTTTATAAGAAAATGATTTCTTGGGTTAAAATTTAGAAATTTTTCAAAAATAAGTTACATTCTCTTATGATTATGGTATAGTTTAATATTTATGATTATGGTATAGTTTAATATCAATTTTTTTATCTTAAATGTGAAACATGGGGTTCTTGATATTAGACAATTCAGATTCAGTTTTCTTGTAGAATATGGGGGTTCTTGACCTTATACAACTTAGGTTCAATAAATTCAGTTGTTCATGATGTTAAGTTTAACTTAACTTAAAAAGTTACCTGAGATAGTTAAGCTAGATAAGCCTATTTCTACTAATTCTCATTACACTCAGTTCACTCTTTAGCATGTCCATAATTTACCGTCTTTTGTAATTGGAGGAGTTCTCTTATCTACAACTAGAAAGTTCACTTAAGTCGACATAGAGTCAGTTGGGGATGCAACTCAGTTTTCCATCTAGTGATAAAGCATAGCAAGCAATGTTCATTACAAGGTGCGTTGCTTAGCTTAACCTTGCACATGTACCTCAAGTTGAGTATAGCATGCATGTCAACACGTCCCAGTTGTATTTTTAGTGAATGAAAGTAATTTTTTTTACTAGGAAGCAGATAATTTAGTTGTTCGCACTGCTTTGGAAGAGATACGTCATTTCTGATACGAAAAATGGTTTAGTAAATGTTAATTGTTGATAAGTTATAATTCTCTGCTTTTTCAATAATAACGATATAGTTAGAATTCGATTTTTCGGATGCTTGTACTTACTTTTGTGGTGGTTAATATATATTGTTTCGCATGCTTGTGGTTACTCACCTCACAGTGACTGGGCTCTAAGCCAAACTTTCCAAACCCGAGCAGTTCCGTTCCAGCAGGGGACCCCAGTCGTTGATGATCAGAGAGCATGTCCAGTGTTCAAGCAAATCACTTACTGGCGTTCCATCAACAGACAGTCTTCCATCAAAAGACATCCCGGCCTTCCCATCCTAAACCCATCAAACAACACATACAAACTATGTTCATCGATGTTTCAATATTTCACTATGTTACCGGACTTCTACCATCTCCTACCACCCCTAGTGGGTCCATACGAAATCCTCTGGTTACTGAGTATATCCTTGCCCTTCAATGGGGATATACGACATGTGAAAGTCAGCCACCATGTAACAAATACAACAATCTGAAACCGTTCTTCACGATACACGGTTTATGGCTCATCAATCGGCCATCAATGACAAGTCAGGGACGAATACAAGGGGAATATGTAGGGTGGCAGGCCCCATAAAATTTTGAACTTACTAAGTACTTGTATAATTTTTATTATTTTTACTTTTAAACAAATTTTATTGGCTCCCACAAGATTCTTAGAAAAAAAAGATATTCATATATGTTATATTTTTAAACTAGTTTTACTCCTCTTTTATCTAACTATTAAAACCAATATAAAATAGAAGATTTTAAGTAAATTTCAATTTCAGAGAAAAACAAAAAAAAATTTATTTTATTTTCAATCAACTTTTCTACAATAGTTTTCAGTTTCCAATTTATATAAACCATATGAAGAATATTCTAATTTACTTCCACTTTTTCCAAACCCTCAATTTACAGGATTTACGATATGAATTTTTTTTTTGCACAAAATTTTTCGTTTTTGATATAAAATTTGCTTTTTACATATAAATATTTGTTAGTAGTATATTTTGTTGATATATAAGTATTATCAAAACAAAAGTTCAAAAAATCATGAAAAACTCGTTCATAGTAACATTTTTGTACTATCTTAATATGTTTATTATATGCATTAACACTAAGTTAAAAATATAAATGTCTTTTTTCATGTGTTAAAGACAAAATTTCTTATGATATGAATAATTTTCTTTTTTGCATATAATTATTCTTATATGATATAATATACTCTTTTTGCATATGTTTTTTTAGTGAGTTTGAACATTTTGGTATCCATAACTTTTCTAAGAAATAAATTATATTAAAATAATCCAATCTTGAAATGCTATGTATTTTTAATGAGTTTGAACATCATAATCATCTTTTCTACTCTCGTTATTTGTTATGTACATTCTTGATTATGATCTTCAAGAACAAAACAAGCCCCAATTGAATTAATGTTATGGATTCGCCACTGTGACAAGTTGCAAGGGCGGTCCATTGGATGTCAATAAATTGGCTGGTTTAAGAAAGGATTTACACGTGTATTGGATAAATGCTCAAAATGGTTCCGACGAAATTTTTTGGGAACATGAATATAGAATCATGGTGTATGCGACAACGACACAGTGTATGTCTACTTTGATAAGATTTTAAAAGTTTACCCGAACAAAAATCTGGTGCAGAACTTGCCGTACAATTTGATAAGGTTACCCAATTTATGGATGATATTGGGATGCATTGTCAGGATCCGGTTCACAAATAGTAATCATAATTCCACAACTATTGTTGTTATTGTATACTGTCATCTGAATAAGGCATTAAATGCCGATCTTAAGAGGATGTGCATTAATTACAAGCCTAACAAAAACAGTACTTCCACAACAACAAGACTCTGGGAACTGCGATTCAAAGTCATCCAAACCAGCGATAATCTTACAAATTTACCAATTATAAACCATAATTCTTACTTTCCCCAAAATCAAACTAAATCCAATAATTGCAATTATTCGCCTAATATTCTTAAAACTCCATAAACATAATCTACAAAAAAAAATATTTATGAAAAAAATTTCTTTTTTCTCAATCATCATTACACTAAAACTGATTAAGGGTATTGAATATTCTTCAAAATCATCAATTGACACAAATCTTACATAAACTTAACTATGAAAATTAGTAATTATTTTTTTATTTAGGAATTTTATAGTTTATGTAATTATTTGGGCTATATATAAGAATTGCGTATTGTTTGCTCATCAAAATTCAGTAATTCACAAACTAGATTCATGATGCAGTGGACATACCATAAATTCAGACCTTGTCCAAGTGTAAACAACTCTTTTGTGGTAATTCTTACTTTCTTTTACTACAGATTTTTTTTGGTTTCGTTCTTCTATTATTAGTATGTGGTGTTGTGATGTTTGTTTGTTTGCTAGGCACCACCCCGGCTTATAACCGGGCACAACCTTTTTTTTTCCTTTCCTTTTTGCATGGCAGTATGAACTTGCATATCTATATTTACCTAATGATGTTGCCAGTTATGTAATTTGCATTGTTGTTCCAAGTAACTAATGGACACCTAGTTAGGCATCATAGTGAAACCTTAACGTTATTGATTCAGTTCAAGATTTCTTTTAATCTGTAACTATTATCATCAGAACATCACTTTTTTTTTTTGGTATCAAACTGTATTTGATTGGATATAATGCAATGTTGCAAGAATCGTGTTAACCATTCACAGTTCTTTCAAAATATATCTAAATGAACGGAAAAAATTGACAATCTAGAATAAAATCCCTTAAAAGTAATATGTAAACGTCTGCAATCTAGAAACTGGTATCTTACATTCGATTGCATATTAAATACATTGCGCCAAGTTTTTTTTCTTCTATAAATAGTTAATGATAAGTACTAAATTTCCGAATTTGATGTTTTGGATGTTTTTGTCAAGTATTAGGGTCGATAACTGACCATGAGAGTTAATATTTATTTCTTCCTTTTTTCAGTTTCTTTTTGTTGAATCACCAAACTAGTTCGACGCGCTATTGGTTCTCTGTATTGTTTTGTCCTAGTTGCAACTGGTGATTCTTGAACACCAGCTGTCGAGCGACTCTCCGTATCAGATTCAATTGAGTTGTTAGAGTCGGAGTCGTTGTCACTCTATAGGTTTATTACCTGACGATGTGTTGAAGCACGTCTCTGTGAATTGGTGAAATATAAATTTGCGCATAATATTTTTGGGTCTTGTCCGCATTCGTCATCACTTAGTCTTATTAATATACCCGACGGTTGTAATACCACAATTAGGTAGGTAGGGTTCTCCGAGTGGAATATAGGTGATGACTTATCATTTCCTGACACGGAGGCCTTTTCAACACAGTTGGCTTCAGAATTGGCAAACAACTTTGCAGTTAAACGTGTTCGGGATTGGAGCAACGGTTGTTGAAGAAAACCCCACACTGCTGGATGACAATATCGGTGGAAGGTTGATTAATTAAAAATGGTATCAGAGACGACGATGGGTCACCTACCGAGGTTGTATGAGAGAATACGCTGGACGCAGTGTTCCAGGTACTGGTCTATTGAGTGGCCGGGAATATCATAGATCTAGGCTTGTATACTCCGGAGCCGGGGATGACTCTAATATAATAGGATGAGATTGTAACACCCAATATTCGGCAGTGGTTACCCGAATGGAATATAAGTAATGATATTATCCTAAAATTACACCGAGGCCTTTTCAGCACAATTAATAGTTGCCGAATTGATAAAAAAACTCTTCAGTTAAGCGTGCTCGGACAGGGAGAAATCCAGGGATGGGTGACCTCTTGGGAAGCTGTTGATAGATGACCCGTTGAAAACCACATACTATCGGATGACCTTAGTGGCTAAGTGGGACAATATCGGTGGAAGGTTGGGTTATTACAAAAGGTATCAGAGCCGACAATGGATCACCTGCCGAGGTGAGAGAATACGCTGGACGGGGTATGCCAGGTACTGGTCTCATGACTGGTAGGAAATGTCGAATATTTGGGCTTGTATATTCCGGAGCCGAGGTCGGCTCCAATTTAAGGTGGTGGTATTCTAATACCTCAATTTGGTAGGTAGGATTCGTCGAATGGAATATAGGTACTGGTTTGTCCTTTTCTAACACCGATGTATTTTCAGCACAATTGGCTCAAGAGTTGGGAAAAAAATATGCAGCTAAGCGTGCTCGGGTTGGGAAATCCAGGGATGGGTGACCTCCTGGGAAGCTGTTATGGATGACCGCAACGTTTCTTGTAAAAAAACCATACTGTTGGATGACCACAATGGCTAGTGGGGACAATATCGGCGGAGGGTTGATTCATTACAATATATATCCTCGAATTAATCGGATATTACTTTACAAAAAAAATCGTTATATTTAATCGGTGGGGACTACATATTACAAGGGTTGGTAATAATTAACTTAAAAATTATATCAGTTTCTCTCCCATCATGATCAAATCGAAATAGGCTGTCATTAAACAGGCATGAAAATATCTCATTTAGTTTTTCATAAGTTTATGTCATTTGAAAAGGCAAATCCAATCACATCTAGCAAATGTGTATCGTTTTAGTGCATGTTACAGATAGTGCTTAGATAGGGTCTATCATAATACAGTACACATTCTCAAAATTATATCTCCTTTTTTGAAGATGAAGAGATTATAGCGCCAGTGGGTGGGTACTGGTGCCAATAAATTTTAAATGTTTCAAAAAATGCATACACTAGAGAATTGTGTGGGATCGTTATAAATGAATGATTTTCGAATATTCATTTACAGTAGCTATATAAATAATAAATGATGGTGGTTGTGAACCCCTCTGCGGAGGAATATCAACATATGTGATTGGTAGGCACAAAATCCAAGTTATGTTGGATTGAAATCTCTTGAATAACACAATATTTGGATCCAAGACTTAACACATTAAACGTGCAAGCTTGAATTCTAAAAATTACAAGTTGATGTAGTCTTCATGCATTATATGAGAACCATGATTGTTGTAAAAACAATTTGAGGGTTTTTTTCCCCTCAAACCCTAAGATTGGTTCAATAGTAATTTGTTCACCCTGTATGATGCATTTGACGTGGTAGTCCTTGAAGGAATCGTATTGCATTCACACAATAAATATGGTTGGAGAACAAATTCGAAATTGTAATCCTTTTAGGATCCAAATTATATTCATGCAACTACCTGACTCGATTGTATCAAGTTTAACAATCCTTTTGTGTTTTTAATATTTTTTGTAAAAGACCAACATCCGGATTAGTAGATGATATCATCTTTATAGGTCTCTCAAAGAGTCATTCAAAACACTAAAATCCACGTTTCAGCAGTATAATTTTATTTTTCTTGATATGCGGTTTTAGAATTATGCTTGCATAAACTTGTTCATTAAATACACTATACATTCCATTTTGATGCTTGTATTATGTAATACTCATATAGCTGAGTTAGCATCCATAAATACGTCAAAAGTTGTACTTTTACTCCTTCATTTCAGGTTTTGTTGTTCCATGTGGTTTTCCTCACAAGGTTTTAACTAGGCAATATCTTGATGACATTGAATTTTCATTCAAAATGTGCGCTTTTTCCTTCGTCCAAATTTTGTCCCATTGGGTTTTACTGCAAGTTTTAGTGAGACAATTTATTAAATATGTGATCGTTTTAGAAAAGTGGTAAAAATAGTTCGTTCGCTGAGACTTGTGAAGATTCGTTTTAGACCTAATTTTGATTTAAACTAGAAAAAAAAAATTAATAATATTGGGAAGAACTAGAACTCAGGAAATAACTGGAGTACTTGATTATAAACCTGTTATTAGAGACTTTGCTTCGGAAAATCCCCGAAGATGAAGATTTACACCTAATTAGTGAATTTAATATATTTTTGGAGTTCATCTTCTTCTTCTATTACGTTTTTTTTACGTAGCATTATACGGGGCATCATTTAGTTGATTAACTTTGGGGTATCTAAATCTCAAGGCCGGACCTGTTCTATTTTAAGAAACTTGGCAGTGTGGAATATGTCACATAACTGGTGTGATTTTAATATAGTGGTAATAGGATTTTTTTTCGAACTTGTGAAAAATTGTTTTTAAATCTAATTTCTAAGACTAAAAATAGCAAAAATCAAATAAAATTTATAATAAGATTGAGAGTAAACTGAGGCTAGGATTCCACTATTTTCCAAATTTTAAAGTGATTAAATTCAATAATTATTATGTAATTCTAACATTTAATTTGATTCTAAAATATTGCAAAAATAGATTTTCAAAATAACAATTGTATAACAAAAGCATGGAACATTTAAAACCTAGGCCAAAACATGTACCATCTAACGAAATCACAATTGCTTAACAAAAATTATTAAATCAATTTTTAACCAAGACAATTAATCATAAATGAATTGCATAAATTAATTAAATAAAAAATTACCACATAAAATTATCTTCCTCCATCGCCTCAGAAATGGGGTTAGCTCATTGTATTGGAAAAGCCCTCAAAAATATATTCCATAGCTCAAAAAGTGCTTCCAATGGTGAAATAATAGTAACACAAGAGATTTGATACGCTTATAAGCGTTACATAGAAGTGTTCTCTGCGTTACAGAAGAAAGAAAAGATAACAGAAATAAAGGACGGACTTCTGGTGCTGTTTGAAATAAGACTGCTTCAGCAACACTATCAACGACAGTTTCCTGACGCCTTATGTTCTTTCTGTTATTCCCACCAGCAGAAAAAAAAATTCTTCCTGAATTTTTTCTCGATGATTTCTGGCTTACTCTAAGCTCTCCCAATCTCTCTGATCCCCCCTCTATGACTTCCCATCACCTCTACTTATACACTATAACACATTAAATCTCTAAAAATCTTCATTTACAGCAAAATATTCGGTGATTATTTTCTCATAACTTCACGTGATCTGATTTGATATTTTGCTTCGTTTTTGCGTATCTTTTGATTATGTGCAGCTCACTCTCAATTAAGCCAACATGTTCTCTGTTTTAAAGCTCAAAAATTATGTATAAAATCTTCATAAACTCGAACTCAGAGATTCACGGAAGAAAAGATATAGTTTCCCGCCTATTTTAAAATTTGAATTAAGTGAGGTGGGTGCCTTCATCCAATGTACGGGTGTCTTTAGTAATTCTTCATGGGTGCCTTTAACACTTTTTCGAGCCAATTTTTCCAACAATGTTTATTTTCCAAAAATACCTATAAATACATAAAAACACAATATTAATACAAAATGAGTTCCAACACTATAAAAGTTGAGAGCAAATTAGACACATAAATGTGTCTATCAAATACCCCCAAACTTATTATTTGCTAGTCCTCGAGAAAATCTAATAAAATAAATCCTAACTCACTTTCGCAGGCATCACGATTGCACTTAGGGTGTGCAACAAGCCTTTGAACCCCTAGGTGTCCCTAGTGGACGAGTTCTATCTCGTGAGGGTTTACAAGAGGTGTACCCACAAAACCTTTTACTCCAAATTCTAGCTACCTGTGAACGATTAAGGTAAACACTAAACAAGCTATTCAGTTGGCATACTAAATTCTTCGCCTATAAGAATCATTACCCTATATGAGTCCAATTGTTGCACACGATTTTTCACTCAGCATACTAAAATTCATACAAGAATTCAAAACTCTACTTAAATAGTTGTTCACCCACGATACTCAGAATCTATCAAAGTACAATCACATGGAAAGATTTAGAAGATGGATATAGACAAAATGAAGTTTGCACGTGTTGACTAAGGTGAACGGTGTTCCCATATTTGTATGAAGGTCAGTGCCAGGATGAATGGATTGAGATACGCTCCCACTAGTCTTTTTCCTTAAACTAATATCGACTCAGCTGGTATGTACAAGGGTCCCAGGGGTCAATTTATTGAAAATATTTTAAATGTATTGACAACATGATTAGATCAAATGAATCCAAGCGCATGCTTCTTATCAGCATCGTACATGATACTTCTCATAGATCCTGCGTTCCACGCTTGCTTAGGCGACGGAGACAGGAAGAACACACATATATTGCTATCAAAATGTCAATACTCGATTTTTTTTTATTATTATTTTATTTTATTTTTTGAATAGTGGTCTAACTAATATAATAATGGGGGTTTGATCTCAAACACTTCATCCTGGCGGTGATAACAATTTGATACTGGTGCCCCACCAAATCACTTAGAGAAACACAAAAATTGCAAAAATAAAAACAGAAGGTGATATGGTCAAGATAGATTTCGAGGTATGGTGACAACTATCATGTTATTTCAAACACCTCAGCTAGGCATCCTTTTGTGAATAGACCATTTAGCAGGTCACACCAATTACTATAGAAAAAGAGCTAAGTTTCCATCTACCTAGAATGGTTAGTGTAACCCTGAATCGTTCACAAGTTTCTAAAGTTTGGAGTTTTATTATTTCAACTAAAAGTTTCTCCCTTACCCCCAAACTTAAACCTAACATTGTCCTCAATGTTTCAAATTAAAGTGCAACACCAAAAATATAGGTAACTAGAGGAATAAAGAGGTAAGTCAGAAAGATAGTACCTGGGCGAAGTGTAACAATCCTTCTTTGGAGAATAAGACAGAAAAACAAAAACAAAAACATGCTAAAACTTACTAATGTACAACAACATCCTTGATGGTCAATCAAGGTAAGCAGGGTCCTCCAGAGGGACCTCCTCAACATCACCTGCAGGAAAAGGCTCTAAAAAGGGTTTCAATCTCTGATCTTTAACCTTTGAAGAACTACTACTATCCAGTGTCTCAATCTCAATAGCACCATGAGGAAAAAAGTGCGAATTATAAAGGGACACGTCCACCGAGAGAGTAACTTCCCGGGGAATAAATGTAAACGGGTATCATACAGAAAAACTTTTTGACGTGGAGAAAATGACTTTCTTAAAATATTCTATCATGCACAAGTTTCATTTTGTTCTTATACTCCTTAGCACTATTGTATGCATCCCTACGAATCTCGTCCAACTCATTGAGCTGGAGCTTCCTGTGAGATCCCGCCTTGTCAAGCGAAAAATTAAGTTGCTTTACAACCCAATATGCTTTATGCTCTATCTCGACGGGTAGGTGACATGTCTTGCCAAAAACTATACAATAAGGTGACATTCCAATGGGGGTCTTAAACGCAGTACGGTAAGCCCATAAGGCATCAGTAAGCCTCAATGACCAGTCTTTCGGATTAGGATTAACTGTTTTCTCTAAAATACGTTTTATCTCCCTGTTGGAAACCTCTACTTGACCGCTAGTCTGTGGGTGATATGGGGTAGCTACTTTGTGGTAATACCATATTTCTTCATTAAAATCCTAAATGGTCGATTACAAAAGTGCGACCCTCCATCACTAGTTATAGCCCGCGGTGTACCAAAAGGTGCAAATATGTTATCATTCAAAAACTAGACCACAACCTTGTGGTCATTTGTTCTACACGAAACCGACTCAACCCACTTAAACACATAGTCTACAGCGACAAGGATGTAAAAATAACCAAAAGAATTAGGAAAATGACCCATAAAGTCAATGCACCACACATCAAAGACCTCAATAACTATAATATGGTTCAAAGGCATCATATTTCTACGGGAAATGGTTCTTAACTTCTGGCAACGCTCACAAGTAACACAGTAATGGTGGGTGTCTTTAAACAATGAAGTCCAATAGAATCCACACTGCAATATCTTAGCAGTGGTTTTCTTAGTACTAAAATGACCCCCATAAGCATGATCATGACAAAAGGAAATAATACTGGACTGGTCACTCTCAGGTATACATCTCCTAATAATCTGGTCTGGACAGTACTTAAACAGATAAGGATCATCCCAAAAGAAATGCTTAACCTCGGCTAAAAACCTAAAACGATCTTGTTTAATCCAATGTTGGGGAATTCGACCAGTAACAAGATAGCTCACTATATTCGCATACCAAGGTAATTGGGAAACAAGAAAAAGATGTTCATCAGGGAAACTATCCCTCACAAGTGGTCCGCTACTACATTTTCAGCACCCTTTTTGTCTCTAATTCCTAAAGAAAACTCTTACAACAAAAGGATCCATCTAATTAATCTAGGTTTAGTATCCTTCATGGACAGAAGATACTTCAAAGCAGCATGATCAGTAAAGACTATGACCTTAGAACCTAAGAGATATGATCTAAACTTGTCTAAGGCAAAAACAATGGCCAACAATTCCTTTTTTGTGGTGGTGTAGTTCATTTAGGCATCATTCAGAGTTTTGCTAGCATAGTAAATCACATGAAGTAATTTGTTTTCTTGTTGACCTAACACGACACCAATAGCATAATCTAAAGCATCACACATGATTTCAAAGGGTAGGTTCCAGTTAGGTGCCTATACTATGGGGGCGGTAGTGAGTAAAGTCTTAAGCTTCTCAAAATCCTCTAAACAAGCATCATCAAAGACAAACTTAACATCTTTTGCAAGCAAATTGCAAAGAGGTCTAGAAATCAAGCTAAAATCCTTAATGAATCGATGATAAAAACCTGCATGCCCTAAGAATGACCTAATATCTCTTACGGTTTTGGAAACCTGTAAATTCTTAATAAGGTCAACTTTGGCTTTGTCTACCTCTATACCCTTAGAAGATACGATATGCCCTAAAACAATTCTTGATCGAACCATAAAGTGTCATTTCTCCCAATTAAGCACTAAATTCTTTTCCTTACATCTAGTCAACTCTAATATCAAATGATGCAAGCACTCATCAAACGATGAACCAAACACTGAAAAATCATCCATAAAGACCTCTAAAAACCGTTCTACCATGTCAGAAAATATAATCATCATGCAACGCTGAAAAGTAGCGGGTGCATTACACAACCCGAAAGGCATGCGTCAATACGCAAAGGTACCAAAGGGACAGGTAAAAGTAGTTGTCTCTTGGTCTTCTGGGCAATAACAATCTGATTATAACCAGAAAAACCATCTAGCAAACAATAGTGGCTATGTCCAGCTAATCTCTCTAGCATTTGGTCGATAAAAGGGAGGGGAAAGTGATCCTTCCTTGTGACCTTGTTTAATTTTCTATAGTCAATACAAACACGCCACCCCGTGGTCACTCAGGTTGGGATTAATTTATTGTTTTCATTCTGGACTACAGTGATACCTGATTTCTTGGGAACAACCTGAGCGGGGCTGACCCATTTACTGTCTGAAATGAGGTAAATGATATCCGCATCTAACAACTTAAGCACCTCAGTTCGAACTACTTCTTTCATGTTAGGGTTCAGTCGACGTTGCATCTCCCGATCCTCTAAATGAATCTGATGCATACAAACAGTAGGACTTATACCCCTAATGTTTGATAAGGTCCACCCTAAAGCTTCCTTGTTGTCTTGAAGTACAGTCACTAGACTACTTTCCTAATCACTATCCAAGTCGGATGCTACAATTACAGGTAAAGTCTCGAATGGCCCTAAAAACACATATTTCAGAGTATCTGGCAATGGTTTGAGGTCCAACTTAGGAGGCTCTTCTAAAAAAGGAATTAAGGTAGAATTAGAAACTGGTAGTGGTTCGAAATTAGCTTTCCATCTATTAGTATCTCACACAGGGGTAGATTCTAACAGATCATTCACTTGATCAATGGTGCTAACATCATCGAAATCTAAGCCAAAATGGGTTAAACAATTTTCTAGTGTATCTTCAGACAAGATGTTGGTAATGACTCCTGAACTAATGTTTCTATCATGTTCACCTCTTCAATGCGCGTGTCATCTAACTCAGAGGGTTGCTTATTAATATGGAAAATATTCAGTTCAATAGTCATATTACCAAAAGACAAATTCATAATACCATTTCGACAGTTAATGATCGCATTAGATGTAGCTAAAAAATGGGCGACCTAATATCACAGGTATCTGGTTTTCTGGGTCACGAACAGGTTGAGTATCTAGGATAACAAAATCCACAGGATAAATAAACCTTTCGACCTCAATAAGAACATCTTCGACAATACCACGAGGAATTTTAACAGACCTATCAGCTAACTGAAGTGTTATCTGGGTAGGTTTTATGTCACCAAGTCCTAGATGGAGGTACACATGATATGGAAGTAAGTTCAAACTATCTCCTAAGTCAAGTAACGCTTTCTCCACATGGTAATTACCTATGGTGCAAGAAATGGTAGGGGAACTTGGGTCTTTGTACTTAGGAGTTGTGTTGTTCAGGATAATTGAACTCACATGACTAGATATAAAGGTTTTTTTCTGTACACTAAGCTTTCGATTTCGTGTACAAAGATCCTTAAGGAACTTGGCATAAGTAGGAATCTGCCTAATTGCATCTAATAAAGGAAGATTAATGTTAACTTGCTTAAAAATCTCCAATATATCATTAAAGTTGGATTCCTTCCTAGTTGGTACTAGAAGTTGTAGGAATGGTGATTTGGGCACAAAATCAGGCTCAGCGAGAACCGCATTGGAATCTTTAGAGACTTTATCAGTCTCTTCAACTATAGGCTCAGAAGGGTTAACTACAGCATGCTCACTATCGGGCAAGGTTACCTTATTGTCTACTACTCTACCACTCCTAAGGGTTTTAATTGAATTCACATGGTCAGAAGATAACTCATGAACTCCTCTAAGGTTGGGTTGTGGTTGACTAGGGAACTTTCTTTTTTCTCTCAAAGACTCATTCAATTGACTAAAATGGGTTCGTAAATCGTAAATATCCTGAGAATTAGCCTGGATCATCTTTTTATTGTCATCTAAACCTTGTCTAACCGATTGCTGAAACTCAGTAGTGTTACACTGAAGATCTATAGTGCTCTGAGTTAACAAGTTGAGAGACTCTTCTAAACTCATGATCTTCTTATCTGAAGGGCTCTGAAATTGTGTTGGACCAGAAGAATTCTTAGTATAACCAAAACCTGGTGGAACCTGAGGGTTACTAGACCGACCTTGATTTTGGCCCTTAGACCAAGAAAAATTTGGATGGTTTCTCCAACCAGGGTTATAGGTTTCTGAATATGGGTCAAACTTCTGACGGTTATCATATCTAGTGTTATTATAAAGATCAAGGGCTTGCTTTTCAACAGTCTGTCCTTCCCAATATGACTTGGGTTCTATTGCACAACTAGATTGACATAATTCTAAGGCTTCTAACCTTTTTGCTATAGCTGCAATTTTGGCATTTGATTCAAGAATTCCATCTACCCTATTGACATTACCTCCGCTCAGTAAAAATTTTCTTTGGGGTTCCTTACTACATTCCCATTGATGGGTCTTTTCGGCAATTTCATTCAAAAATGTCATTGCCTCATCAACAGTTTTACTATCAAAACTCCCTGAACACAATGACTCAACCATGGTCGTTGTTGGATAATCTAGCCCTTCATAAAGGATTTGGACTATTCTAAGCTCTTCTAAACCGTGTTGGGGACATTGTGTTACTAATTCGTTGAACCTTTCCAAATACCTATACAAAGATTCTCCCTCTTGCTGCACAAATGTGGAAATTTCTTGTCTAAGAGATGATATTTTGTGCCTAGGGAAAAATTTAGATAAAAAGGCATCAGTAAGTTGTTCATATGTCTCGATGGATTCAGATGGCAAACTATATAACCAAGATTTGGCCTTGTCTCTGAGGGAAAAAAGAAATAACCTAAGTTTCAAAGCTTCATCAGACATGTTGTGAATTCTTAGGGTACTACATATTTCTTCAAAATCCCTAATGTGAAATTAAGGGTTTTCATTTTCTTTCCCTAAGAAGATTGGGAGCATCTGTATGGTCCCAGGTTTCAACTCACAGTTTGCTTGAGTTTCAACTAACTTGATACATGATGGACGAGAAGTCCTAATAGGATTCAACAAATCTTTCAAGGTTTCCATTTCTGGCACAACTAGAAAATTAGGAATAACTTCCTCACTAAGAGACAAATTATCAAAACTAAAGTTTCGTCTCTCAAAAAAAGGGTTTCCTAAATTCTCAATTTCAAAGGCAGAGTTTCTATTTTCGTCACTGATCAAACGACCAATAGAATCCCTTCTCCAGGCACGCTTACTCAAGACTTCAGGCAGCCTAGGCATGCAATTAAATAACTCCTAATTGGAAGGGAATTTCTAAACAAACACAAACAAGGCCGACTCAACCAAATCAAACCTATTGAATCTAGCAAACAAAAAACATGATGGCTCCACTTAGATTATTTCTAGACCAGCTTCTATTATTCCAAAAGGCAACTAGTTACAGTTTTAGCAAATCTCTCAGAACGATCCGAATTAGATTAAGTCGAATAGAAACAGGATAAGCTCTAAGGAGCTTTGATAACCCTGTATCTTTGGCAACTTTTACCTGGGTTACAGGGCGGCTCTAATCAACTTAAAATAATCTTTCTGAACTTTAAGCTAGGCTAACAAAGTAACCAATACAGTCCTTTTGAATGATTTACCAATAAGCTCGATATTTATCGGTCTTCTTTTTAGTCAAATTTTAAGGATTAGGTTCGCGTTAAGTAACGTGTTCCTAAGGCGGGCAAGAAGGAAACGGTGATGAAATCCGAGTACTTATCTAATATGGCCAATCCTTTCCCTTTACTAGAAAATAAGTTTGTATTCAATTCCTCAACATATATGCATAAGAAGGAATACAGTAAACCCACTTGCAGGGATTCGTGGGTTGATCGAGTCTTACCTCCCGTACCAGACGGGGGATGAATCGGTTGTAGTCAACTCGGGTCACCAACTCCTGTATTAGTGTACGAACCCGAAGGGCCGAGACAATATCGTAATTGTCGTCCTTCCCTGTTGCAGTTTATATTTAAATACCCTTCCGTAGGGTTTAAAAAAATAATAATGTCCAAAAGTCCAAAAATAAGAAAAACAGAAAAAATACCTAAAATAGTTACAAAAATAATAACCAAACCCTAATACAGTTTCTAAAAATAAAAACTAAAAACTAAACTAAAAAAAATAAAATAAAATAAAAATAAAATCTTCTTCACTCCTTTTGGAATCCTCTTTTCTTTCCTTCTTTGGCTCTACTTCCTTTTTATAGCACTTTCTCCTTTTCTTTTTAGTTTCGCATCAAATATGAAAAGAATAGAAAATACCAAACGCGTAAAAAAGAACAAAAAAAATAAAAAATAAAAATAAATCATTAAACTAAACCTAAAAAAAATAACTAAAAATAATTCTAAAAACAAGTCCGCGTCGGCGGCGCCAAAAATTGGTGTGATTTTAATATAGTGGTAAATAGGATTTGTTTTCGAACTTGTGAAAAAATGTTTTTAAATCTAATTTCTAAGACTAAAAATAGCAAAAATCAAAAAAAAATTATAACAAGATTGAGAGTAAACTGAGGCTAGGATTCCACTATTTTCCAATTTTTAAAGTGATTTAATTCAATAAATATTATGCAATTCTAACATTTAATTTGATTCTAAAATATTGCAAAAATAGATTTTCAAAATAACAATTGTATAACAAAAGCATGGAACATCTAAAACCTAGGCCAAAGCATGTACCATCTAACGAAATCACAATTGCTTAACAAAAATCATTAAATCAATTTGTAACCAAGGCAATTAATCATAAATTAATTGCATAAATTAATTAAATAAAAAATTACCACATAATCTTTGGAAAATTGCTTCCTCCGTCGCCTCAGAAATAAGGTTTAGCTCATTGTATTGGAAAAGCCCTCAAAAATATATTTCATAGCTCAAAAAGTGCTTCCAATGGTGAAATAATAGTAATACATGAGATTTGATACGCTTATAAGCGTTACAGAGAAGTGTTCTCTGCGTTACAGAAGAAAGAAAAGAAAACAGAAATAAAGGACGGACTTCTGGTGATGTTTGAAATAAGACTGCTTCAGCAACACTATCAACGACAGTTTCCTGAGGCCTTATGTTCTTTCTGTCTTCCCACCAGCATAAAAAAAAATTCTTCCTGAATTTTTTCTCGATGATTTCTGGCTTACTCTAAGCTCTCCAATCTCTCTGATCCCCCTCTATGACTTCCCAGCACCTCTATTTATACACTACAACACATTAAATCTCTAAAAATCTTCATTTACAGCAAAATATTCGGTGATTATTTTCTCATAACTTCACGTGATCTGATTTGATATTTTGCTTCGATTTTGCGTATCTTTTGATTATGTGCAGCTCACTCTCAATTAAGACAAACATGTTCTCTGTTTTAAAGCTCAAAAATTACGTATAAAATCTTCATAAACTCGAACTCAGAGATTCACCAAAGAGAATATATAGTTCCCGCCTATTTCAAAATTTGAATTAAGTGAGGTGGGTGCCTTCATCCAATGTACGGGTGCCTTTAGTAATTCTTCATGGGGTGCCTTTAACATTTTTTCGAGACAATTTTTCCAACAATGTTTATTTTCCAAAAATACCTATAAATACATAAAAGCACAATATTAATACAATATGAGTTCCAACACTATAAAAGTTGAGAGCAAATTAGACACATAAATGTGTCTATCAATAACATCTGGGCATTTGTTTCATCACCGAGATCGAAATTCAAAAATTGTGTATCCCAATTGCATTTATCTTCTTCACTAGTCCCAACCTCAGCGTGTTTGGTGCAGTAGTCAAGCACCTTTGCCAAGTTATTGCATGTGATGGCATTCAAAGGGATAGCGATATTCTCAGTTCTATTATCAGCCATCAAGTTATCAAGAGTTTTAGATAGCAAAGCAACGGTCTCCTCAACAACAAACATCTGCTCATCGGAACTCTCAAAGTAATCATCTGTTAATGTTAAAGCTAGGTATCTCTGCAGTGCGACCTAAGATGATGTATTTATACTAGTTTGTATTTGTATGACTGAAGTTCTTTTTTTGGGTCAGACACAGGTTTTACATGGAGATGGACTCGGATTCTAAGCTTAAATCTGATTTACATAGTGGGAAATGAATAAATACCCTTCCTTTTCATGGGCTTTACAAATACCCTTATCTATCAACAATTATATCCCTCATCTTATAGAAGCCCATTTGTGTATATTTTAGTTTTTCGTATTTCCATATTTATCCTTATATATTATATATATTAACACAGAAAAGAGAGAAAGAGAGACAACGAATTTCAGATCAGAGAAAAAAAAACGGGAAATTTTTTCCTAGTGAAATCTTTTAATCGAGTTTCGATCTGTGTTACCTTCTTCTTCTTCATCTTCTTGTTTCTTCT
This sequence comes from Papaver californicum, assembly GCA_023531435.1. Classification (NCBI taxonomy): domain Eukaryota; kingdom Viridiplantae; phylum Streptophyta; class Magnoliopsida; order Ranunculales; family Papaveraceae; genus Papaver; species Papaver californicum. Next base: position 1,547,718 of record JAJJMC010006198.1, on the reverse strand, counting down.
TTTATTATTAACCAACATAGAAGATTTCAAAATCATACCGATTTTGTTAAGATCTAGTTTTTTTTGACGAATTGGTAATGTTAATTCACAATTGAAGATTCATAGAATGTTATGTGAGATTTGCATGTTTGATTCATAGAGATCTTTCTTACAAATCGATTTAATTTGTTTTTGTTCATCTTTTTTTTTCAGAGATCGTTATTTTTTTTTGGAACTCTGAATTTTTGTTGATTCTACTAGATTTTGAAGTTTATTTTGATATAATTTGGAATCGAGATCGTGATTCATCTATTGAGCATGTACGATTTGAGTTTCATTTTAGGTTTTGATATGATTTCTGAATTATGTGTTTGTTTACGTCAACTCATGAATCAAATTTAGGTTATCAATGTCCGTGATTTAGCTTATATTATGTAATCCGGTTTATGTTTATTTTTAGTTTGATGAATTAGTTTTTTATATGAATTATGTTATTTTTTGATGAATGTTTACATATGTGGTGGAATGCAGAGTTTGATCAACCATTTTTTGACATGGATTATGTTGTTTGATGACTGTAGACATATGTTAGAGAATGATTATGTTATCTACAATGAATATATCTCTCACGAGGGGGCGCAACCCCCCTCGTGAAGTGCGTCACTAGTGAATTTGTGACTTACTTTATTTTAATTTATTTCTTTTTAGTAAATTGTGCTTTTGGAGACCATAATCTTTGAAAGTTACATGGTTGAATTATAAATTATGGTGTCAACTTTGGTTGTTGATACCAGATCATGGTGTCAACATTACATGTTTCTGAATTGCAGCTTATGGTTGACACCATTTATCAACTAGTTCTTGTTATAATGAATTTTTTGAGCATACAACATGTGTAGTCATGGAGCAGTCAGTTAGCATGTACCAAAAACTGAATTGGTTATTACGGATATATCTGCATCTAATGGAAATAATGTGTGAACTTTGATGCGATCTGAGTTAGTTGCAGTTTTATATGTTGTAAGTACCTCTAATTTTATTTTTCTATTAGTTATAATGTTGGCTAAGTTCAGTGTTCCAGCTTAAAGAGAATCCCTGGTGATGACACATTGAGCATGAATAATTACCTAAAATGCACAAATTGCTTTATTGCCATTGTTAGAGTTATACCGAAGCAAAAACAAGTATGTCTTGTAAATTTGTTATTCAATATTATGGTTGTAACTTCCACTACTTTCAATTTTATGACAACAAAGAGCTTCTGCAAGTAAGCTTACTTGAACCAAAATCGATTGGGGAATTTGGATCGGAAGAGGATCAAGTGCTATTATATTGTGCCTGCTAGATGTGTCTCCAAATTTAGATGGGATGTATGCAGAATCATTGTACCCTTTCTTTCCTGTTGTTATTGTTACTGCAGAAGAGCTTTCTTTGTGTCATAATGTTTAGGTTGATTTGCTAGTTGTTTCTGTGATGTGAGTATCTTATTAGTTCAATTCAATCCATGATTTTTGTGATTACCAAAAATCTATCTTGGCAACAAAACCACATGAATCATATGATAAACCAATAAACCAAAAGCAATGAAAAGATATAGATTAAACATAAGAAATTAATACAAACAAATTTTAACGTGGTTCGACAACGAAGTGTCTACATCCACGGGTAATAAAAGATTTGGATGTTTTAATTTGTCATTGTATGTTACAAAAGGATAAAATGCTATATGCATTAAGTAAAATTCATCAAATAATGATTGAACTACGAATATAATTAATTGACACAAATCCCATACCTAAACTTTTTCCTCTGATCCTTTTCCTTCTCCAAATTTTTGTGTCCCCTCTTTCTGTGTTGGAGCTTGATATTTATAGTAAATATCATGGGTCCCCCTCTTCTTTCTTTCCACATATTAGTTCTTATCCAGACTTTCCAACGAAACTTATCCCGCATTCTTATTTTTATTTCCCGCAAGACTTGACATGCGTACTTCTTATTTCCATTAGTTTCCCGCTTGGTGACCCGCACCTCTTCTGCGGATTTGTATTCAAGTTATTGCTTTTGGATTTCGATGAATGCTGCAGTCTTATTATTATTATTAAAATTATGGCATGTCCGACATGTGGTAATTGAAAGTGACATTATTATCTTCAGAATTTAGCATGTCCGACACGTGGCCATTGAAAGTGACTTGTCATGTTTTAGCTTCTTTTGTTCCGCAACCTGCACAACTGAGACGTGTCTATCATGCATCAATGTTTTTCAGTTCTATACATTGTGTCATGCTTTCCCACAACTTATGTGTCTGCTATGCAACGAAGGTGTCTGTTTCAGTACTTATCTAATGAGTTTTGTTTTAGTGTTTCTCGTTCCATCATAATCTGATATTCTTTCCATAGTATTTGAACATCTGGTGTTAGGGATTTAATACCCTCACAATTTTCCCCTTTTTTCTTTTGAATTTTACATATGGTAGAAATTGGAAAAAGAAAGAATAATTATCATTTTTCCGTTCGTACGCCTCTAATAAATTTTCATCTCACGCTTAGGTTTACTTTTCTGACAATTTTGACGGTTTCGAGAAAGTCACATCTCTGATAAAGTTCCTCTCTCCTCCACTTTATATTTTGACGGTTTCGTCAGTTTCAATCCTTTCATATTTAATGCAAATTTTGTCACATCTCTCATCTTATTCTTTGTTTTTTTGTCTTTTTCTTCTTAAAGTTTTTGTTCTTTTTAATTCTTCTGAAATTGAACTTTTCAGTGATTCCTCGTGATTTGATTAATTCAATTTGTGCTGATTAAATCGTGATTAAGGATTTCTTCCATCGGGATTAGGTCTTCTTTTCATCCATTTATCTGATTTGATTTCTGTTCTTCACTCTGTTATAGGTAATACTCATAACTTATTCCTGTGATTGTGTTTCAATGGACATCTTGCTTTTCTTCTGTTTTGAAGGGTTTATGTTTTGTTCTTGCTTTCACCAGGGTGAATCTATCTTTACTTGTTCTCTCATATATAGGTAAAATCTATCATGTCTGGAATAGATGATAGTAATGTTCCTGGAGGTGCCTCTCATCATGGTGATCAACCTGTAGAAAAGAAATCATCTCGCTACTTTGCGAGAAAAAAGAGAATGGGAGATCAATCTGGTACTTCAGAAGTTCAATCTTCTAATTTGGTAGGAACTGATGATATACCTGTTGCGGCCAATAGACCAGCTTCTAAGAGTAAACGTTTAAACGAGAATTTGAGCTTTAGGTCAATGGATATTGAAGAATTTAAAGATAAACATCAACTCCAACAATTTAAAGTTTCCCTTTGCGATCCTGCTGAGGGATATGAGATTACTCTTGATATGATGAGGAAATTTCAGTATATGGCCAACAGATTATTAATAACTGCGGGAGCGCTGCACGCTGACTTGAAGCTTCATTTGTACAAGAGTGGGGATTCTTTCCAGTATGAGGTTCTTGCGAGCCGAAATAAATCCAAGCATGGTTTGGTCCGGTCTATTACCCAATACAACGAGAATTGGTGGCGTGTGCTGAATGAGTGTAGTAAACGTAGTAGGGGAGAAACAAATTTCACATGCTACGTTCCCAATCCTGCGGAACGTGAGCATTCTATTGTGAATAATTTACATGCTACATATGCTGACGCTATTGTTGTAAAGAATTACAAGAAGTTGAGCGTCGGACCGGGTCGTAAAGGTGGCGAAGGACTTCGTCTACTCTGGGAAATTGATAACTCTAAGTTGAATGTCATTCCTGGGATGCAGGCTCCCTTACGGGAGAAGATCCGTATTGATCATGGCTTCAGGTGGTACCGCACTCCTTTGATAATTGAGGGACCATGGATTTATGGGTTTGTTCAAGACAGTGTGGTCCGCAACCTTATATCACGCCTTCATTCTTACTGCCCTTGGCATTTAAACTTCAGCGACATTTCTATCCCGTATGACGATGTGGTATGTAAATTTTTTTCTCTATTCTTCTACATCACACCTTAAACATTATATAATTATTTCTTTTTTCATAGTCGCAAGCTGAAAGGAGTTCGAAAGATGATTCGGGTAATAAGCGCAAAGCCGCAGCTTCAATAGAAAAGGTATTGATTTGTCCAAATGAATTTGTATGATTCATATGAATCTTATTTAATGAGTTCCTGCGGTACGTTGACAGGGTTAGAAAAAATTTAAAGTTGCACCCCGCGTTTCTACTGATAGGGAGGAAGGAGAAATCCGTGATTCACCCCGTTGTCAACCAAAGTTGAGAATTGAGAATATTAGTTCTGTTGAACCAGAAAAAAGTGAGGAAGAGCAGAATGTCCCGCTTCAGCTAACAGATACAGAGAAAATGTTGAAAATTTATCTAATTGAATTTTGAGCCCACGGAGTTGGTTAATGTTGCAGTGAAAAACTACAGGTGTTGCAGACAGTTGTTCGAACCAGGTCGCAGATCCTGAGTTCTCCTATCTCACCTCCCAGTTTTCCGCTTTGTTTGAAGATGATCTTCTTGTGCCTTCTACGAGTGAAGATGGTCTATCTGATAAGGAGGATCCCGTAATTCAGGGTGAGAATGTTGCGATGGTAGCTACTTCTACCGAGGGTAATGACAAGAGCACAGCTGTCACTGATGCAGTTCGTATGACTAAGGAAATCCTGCACAGTGATAAGGGTAAAGGAAGCGCGGAAGATGAAAATCTTATGGATAAGGAGGAAGAGGCCTTTCGCTGGTTCACGTCTAAAGAGTTGTTATCTGTCCCATGCGAGTTTCAGCCAGTGGAGACAGATACCTCTGCGGTTGCTAATTTGCGGGAATACATGCGGTCTGCTTCGTATGAAGTAGTGAAAGAAGCTTCGTTAAAGGACCAAGGCCTTCCCGTCTGCCATTTTTTTTACATGAACCTTCCTTCCTCTCTTGCGGAGACGATTGCTCTAGCGGATGGTGGAGCATACTCTTTCCCGCAACAAGCTATCTTGCAGGTATTTTTATTATTTTAATGACCTTAAATTTCATTTTATTTTCATCTTTACTTGTAGCTTTAATTTCGAAAATTGCAGCTTGCTCGGGGTCAGAACGCCGCATATGTGGCTTATAAATTTTTCAAAGGACGATCCATAAAGATGGAGACTCAGTTTAGGAAAGTAGAGGAGAAATTAATTAGATCAGAAGAAGATGCTGCAGACTTGAAGCGGGAAAATGATACGCTTCGTCAGCAGTTATTAGATCTCCAGAATCAAGGTTTAATGTTTTTTCTCTCATGTCATTTTTCTTACTTTATTTGCATGTTTCTGATTTGCTTTATGGGATCAGCGGGGGATTCAGACCTCGTGAATAGACTGCAACGTAGAGATAAGCGTATGACAGAACATGTATTAAAAATCAATAAAGAAAATATGGATATCAAGGAAAGATTCAATAACTTGGTTGATATGATGAGTCAAGCCAAACCAAAGTATGAAGATCTAGAATTAAAGCACCGACTTTTACATGTATATTATATCTGCAAGAAGAAAGAATATGATACCACTCTACTATGGACTAAAGGTTGTGTTCTTGAAGCGCGGACACAATCATAGAAATTGGAAGAAGAAAATCGCAAGCTCTGTGTGGAACGCAAGAATATCCTTGCGGGATATTATCATTCCAGATCACTTCATAATTCACAACTTTCTTCTTATATGGCGCAACTTATTAAAGACATAGATAATTCAACTTCAGATGCTCATGCTAAAAGGAATGCACTTGCAGAAGCTCAGGCTAAAATCCGCAGCTTATCTGATATAATTTTTCTTCGTGAAAGCGATATTTTCCGCTTACATAAAGAGATGGAAAGATGTACAAACGAATCAAATCAGTTGAGGGACAATAATTCGTTGAAACAAGCGGAGTTAGATCAATGTCGTCAAGATCTTCAGCATTTTACCGACAATTATCATAAACTTTCAAGAGAATATGACTTCCTCGATGATTCTAAAGATTCGATAGTTCACGAATTATAAGAGTTTGAATCCCTAGCAAGAGGTATCTTATTTTGTTACATACTTAAAGTTGAATATCATTTCCGCATTGATTAATCTATTATTTACGTTGCAGGTTTTGAAGAAAAATTCAAAGATGCGGCCTCAAGAGATGATAGGGCTGGAGGGGAGCTTGATACTGCCAATGCTAAGTTGGAGGAAGTCAAAGGACAACTGAAGCTTGTTACTGTCAAAGCCAATGAGGCACAATGTCAACTTGAGCTTCTATCCTCTAAGACTAAAGAAGCGGGGGACAAATGGAAGTTGGAAACCTTAAAAGTTGAGAGCTTGACTCGTGACTTGGCTTCAGAGCAAGGAAGAAAATCTTATTGGGAGGAGCGTATCCAAAAGTCTGCGGCCGAGGTGAATAGGTGTAAGCAGGAGCTTGAAACCGCAAGAGCTAAAAAAATTTGATTAAAAATTGAAGCTCGTGTTGGAGTTGCAAAAGCGATCAAAAACACTCTAGATAGTGTTAAAGCTGATAGATTCACCAAAGTTTATAGCCGCAAGGAAATACCTAAACACCCTTCTCCTAGTGCAGATCCTCCGTTCCTTAATATTTTCCTTCTTCTGAATTGTATTGACAAGCTTCCTATTTGTCTCATATTATTGTACCTGCAGTACAATTAACGAATATATATATATATATATATATATATATACATAATCAGTTTGCGTTATGAGTGTTTGAATTGAGAAACCACAAGGCGTATATTGTACCTTGGGTTACCTTTGAGGGTACAGTCACATCACTAACTTCTCTTTGGCCAGGAGGAAATTAATGATGCGGTCCCTAATGAGTACCTCCTGAGATGGATAGTACCTGATACAATAATTAATTTCATGTTAGGCATCTCTTGCTCACGAAAGATCCAATAGTCATACACTCATAGACATTTATATGGATTTTCTAGAGAGATTATATTTGTCATGCTTTACCCAGTATGAAGCCAAATTATTGTATGATTGCTTTATTGGTTGTGGATAATATGGTTTGAGATATTGTGCGTTCCAAGAATGCCGTAAGACTTCTCCATTCATATTTCACAAATGGTACGAGCCTTGTCCCGCAATATCTTGTATGACATATGGTCCTCCCCATGTGGGTGCAAATTTTTTCGCTTTTTTATCTCTTTGGTATTCTGGGATTTGTCACAGAACATACTGCCCTTCAACAAAGTTCCACAACTTTACTTTCTTATTATATTCTCTTGCCATCCTTCTTGATAATTCTTCATTTTTTGGAGCGTAACCTCTCTTCTTTCTTATAAGTCATCCAACTTCTCAAGCATTAGATCTGTGTTTAAATTCTTTTCCCACGCTTCTGTCCTTGTTGTGGGTAAAATAATTTTTGTTGGAATAACTGATTTCGCTCCATAAGTGAGAAGAAATGGTGATTCTCCAGTGGTTTCTCTTCTCGTCGTGCGATATGCCCATAAAGTGTTATGAAGTTGTTTGCACCATCGTTTATGATATCCATCTAGAGTTTTTTTTAGATTCATGGCAATAGTTTTATTTGTAGCATTAGCTTGTCTGTTACTTTGGGGATAAAGTGGAGTGGACTTGTTCTTTTTGATATTAAATGCTTCGAAAAGCATATCAATATTTTTTCCTTGTAGTTGTTGTCCATTTTCCGAGACTATAGCTACCGGGATTCTAAATCTGCAAATTATATCTTAGAATAAAAACATAAAAACATTTGTATCTCCAAGAGCTTTGGCTTCAACCCATTTAGTGAAATAATCAGTTGCTACGATCAAGTATTTTCTTTTTTGTGTGCCTTCCACTAAGGGCCCAACAATATCTACTCCCCATTTTGCAAACGGCCATGGGCTGAGTACAGAATTGAGTTCTGTTGCGGGAGCTTTAATTTTTTTTTGCAAAGCGTTGACATTCTTCGCACATTCTTACCAGATTTTCCGCATCTTTGTGCATAAAAGTTCAGTAATACCCTTGCGCATTTGCTTTCAGTGTGAGTGATCGTCTTCCATTATGATTTTCCGCATCTCCATAATGAATATCTGTGAGAACACGTTGTCCTTCTTTTTGTGACAAACATCGAAGTAACGGCCCCAAAAAAGACCTGCGGTACAAAATTTTATCCCGCAATTGATAATTTGCAGATTTTGATTGCACTTTTCTCGCATCTTTAGTGTCCGCGGGCAATATCCCACTTTGTAAGTACTGATGTATCGGGAGCCTCAAATCCTCTTCAGATGATTCATTTTCTGGTTTCTGTGAAAAGTTTGCATCATCTTTAATGGCTGCATCTTCAATATCTTCATCTACTTCCTCTTCTATGTTTTCGACTGCCCATATCTTAATTGATGGCTCATACATGCGTCCAATTTTGACTACCGATGTATTTTGATCTTTTATCATTAAGAAATGAATGATAATGCATCAGCATGACGATTTTTCTCTCTGGATAAATGTCGAAAAATTATATTTGGAATTTGAGATGCCAATTTTTGAACAAGATTCTTGTATTCTATCAAGTCTTTATCAATCGCTTGATATTTCAACTCAACCTGCCGAATTATCAATTGTGAATCACTTGTAAGTCGTACATCACTTATTCCCAACTCGACGATAAGCTGAAGGGCATGAACCACAACCTCATATTCTACTATATTATTTGTGTATTCACCGAATTCAAGACGAAATGCATGCACCATCCGTTCTCATATAGGGGTTGTAATCACAATTCCGATTCCCGCTCCTTCTTTATTCCGTGCCCCATCAAAAAATACTTCCCATCTGCGGGAGTTAATAGAACTCAGAATATCTTGGGAATCATCGTCTTTTATCCCCGACAAACCTTGGATTTCATAGTCGTCATCCAGTGGTAAATCCACAAGGAAATCTGCCAAACTTGTGATTTTTGTGCAGTTTGTATTTCAAATATGATATGGAATTGCTCCAATTGTGCATTCTATTTCGCTATTCTCCCTACTTTTCCCGTATTTTTTAGTACGGATTCTAACAGAGCTTTACTTGGTACCCGCACATAGTGTGTTAGAAAATATGTGCGTAATTTTTGTGTGGCAAAAACCAGTGCTAATATCAATTGTTCAATTTTGGTGTAATTCCTTTATGCAATATTAAGAGTTTTACTAATATAATACACTGGTTTCTCTACTTTCTCATTTGTTCATACCAATACCGCACTTACAACATCTTCTGTTACAGCTATGTACAAGGCCAGTACCTCTTCAGGCTTCGGTTTTTGTAATGCAGGTGGTGTGGCGAGATAATCTTTGATGTTTTGAAAGGCTTGCTCACAATTTTCATTCCGCACAAATTTGCTTTTCTTTTTCAGTGTGTCAAAAAATGGTTTACATTTGTCTGATGATCTGGCAATGAATCTGTTAAGTGCAGCTAAACATCCATTTAATTTTTGTACTTCTTTTACATTCTTTGGAGATGGCATATTAACAATTGCTTGTATTTTTGCTGGATCAACTTCAATCCCCTTTTTTGTGACCAAGTAACCTAAGAACTTTCCAGATGTAACTCCAAAAATGTATTTATGCGGATTAACTTTCATTTTATATTTGCGTAGAGCTTAAAATATTTCTCTTAAATCTTGTAAATGATCCTTTGAAAGTTTATTTTTTATTAACATATCATCTACATAGACTTCCAAGGTGTGGCCTATCCATGGTTTAAAGATTGCATCTACCAGTCGTTGATAGGTTTCTCCCGCATTCCTTAGTCCAAATGGCCTTCTAGTATAGCAGTACAAACCGTGCGGAGTAAAAAATGCAGTATGTTTTTGAACTTCTTCTGCTAAAGCAATTCGATTATACCATGAATGTCCATCCATGAAAGATAAAGACTCATGTCCTTCAATTGCATCTATTAGTTGATCAATGCTAGGAAGCGGATAACTATCTTTAGGGCATGCCTTGTTCAAATTGGTGAAGTCTATACGAATCCTTACTCCTTCATTCTTCTTTGGTACAATTACCATGTTGGATATCCAGGTTGGGTATCACACCTCTCGAATAAATCCCGCATCCATGAGTTTCTTTAGTTCCTTTTCAACTGATAAATGATACTCGGGCGCCACTTTGCATATACGCTGCCGAAATAGTGTAGTGCCTGGATGTATATGTAATTCGTGACGAACGATACTTGGATCAATGCCTGGCATATCCTCCATTTTCCATGCGAAAATATCTACATGATCTCTAAGTAGAATAAACAAATCATGTTCCCTTTCTGATTCCATTACTGTTCCAATCTTGATTATTCTCGGGGATTCTTCTGTTCCTATATTGACATTCTTGGTTTCTTCAACTGCTGAAAAAGTGGATTTTGGAAATCCTAAAAATGTGGGAGCTCTCTTTGATTGCTATTCTAAAATACTGCCCCTTTCCTTATTTTTTGGTATGCTCCCTTCTGATGGAGTGTTTTTATTTGTTTCATTCACCGATCCTCTACCCGCAGTCTCAATCAGATATTGATTTATTGCCTCTTCTTTTGCTTTGATTTTTCGTTCTTTCTTTCTCTCTTGCTGCTGTTGAATTCGTTCCTCATTCATGTGTGTCTCTGTGAGGATCCAAGATCTTGCAACATTTTGATCCCCATTTATTTCCATTTCTCCTTGTGGTGTTGGGAATCACAAATATTGATAATAAGTTGTGGTTACTCCTTTCAATTGGTGAACCCAATGTCTGCCAGTGATTGCATTATATAGGGACAGTGCATCTACTACACTGAATTTGGTTAAAACGCTTATTGGTCCCGCCATGACTTGAAGTAAAATCTCTCCTTGTGGCTTTGATGCTATCCCATTAAATCCATAAATAGTGTAACAAGAGGGTGTGAGTTGATCGTCCTTAAGTCTCATTTTTTGAAATGTGTCATAAAATAATACATTAAGTGAACTTCCCCCATCCATGAAGATCTTCTTCACATTCCATCCAGACATTGGTAAAGTGAGAACCAGCGGATCATTGTGTGTCTCAATTTCTTGATCAACTTCACCCGCTGAAAAAATTAATGGGGAAGCCATCCATTCTTCCCACGTTTCTGTCATTCTTCCTGCAACTTTAAAAACGTCATGATTGTCAATTATTTTACGTAACTTCTTATCAATTGCTGGGTTCATAGATAATTGATTTGACTATGTGTAGGAAATCGTGTTGATGGTTCGGTTATTTTCCGGTATATTTATAGTCTTCCCTGTGTTCAGCCTTGGTGGAGGATCGGGTGAATAAAGGAATTCCTTCAGTTCTCCCGCATCAATTAACTTCTGGACTTGGAATTTTAAATTTTTGCATCTATTTGTGGGATGCCCATAAAAACAATGATATCCACAATAATCTTTAGAACTTTATGTGTGTAGTGGTTGCCTTCCCTTCGACCATGGCCATTCAAAATATTACATGTTTTTAATTGTATTTAAAATTTGTGAATACGATTTGTGTTGAGCTTAGTAAAAACTCGATCCTCAAATTGATGGTTGATCTTTCTTTCTTCATCTGCTCTGCCTCGCTTAGGTTCATTATAAGGATTTTCACCCGCAATTCACTTTCCAGAACTTGTTGCCGGTTCCACAAAATTTGTTATGTTTGCAACTCTCTGCTTTTGAGAAACTGTTGTTGGATTCTGTTTTTGTATATCTTGTAACCTTGTATATATCTCGATAATTACCCTTAGATCCCCTTCAGTTTTTGGATCCTCTCTATGAATATCTACGAAAAGCGGGCCCATGCAATTTGATATTCCCCATTTGTAACAATTAATAGAGATTTATGGACTAATATTACCTATTGCTTGACAAATTTTCTTCCATCGATCTGTGTAATCTCGGATAGTTTCATCTGTCCAAGACGCAAGGGCAAATAATTTATCCATTCCAGAATTTGCGGGTTTGTTGTACATGTACGTCTCCAAGAATTTTCGGGTCAATTGTGTATATGAATGTATTGTTCCTTATGGTAGATTGTCGTACCATGTTAATGCAGATCCTTTCAAACAAGAGGGAAAATATCGGCACATGATAACATCGTTTTTCTCCCAACGGGTCATATTGCGGTTATAATACTTTAAATGAGTTACGGGATCCTTTGTTCCATCGTAACATTCAAAGATGGGGAGAGTGCATTTGTGCGGGATGGATGGAAGCGCAAGGTGTGGTGCCAATGGTGTTCTACTGGCCTCTTTTAATACTTCCTCAAGACTTCCTCCCTTTTGTTTTTGTTAAGGTGTTTATTTCCTCTTTCATTTCTTTCAAATCCTCGAAATATTTGTTCCACCTGTTGTTCTGCGGTTCTGAGTCATCAAAATATAGTTTATCGGGATCATACCGCTGATTAAACCTGTTTTGTTTTGGATGAACATATGTATCATCTGCCGGTTCAACTAGCATCATCCTTTGATCTCTATTGATCCTCGTTTTGCTTCCTGCAGATCTTTTTGAACTTACTTCCTGCCCCTGTAACCTTGTAAAAGATGCTTCCGCATCTTGTCGGGCTTTATGCCTGAGCATCTGATTTTCTTGCTTTAGAAGAGCAATTGTTTCTACATAAGTCTTTTGAGCCTTACGCATTTCATTCAATTCTTCGAATAATTGATTGATGGGATCAATCCTGTTTTGTGGTGCTTCTACATGTGGTTGTTGCATTGTTTTGTTGCTCTCAATTGATTGGTTAATTGGGATATTTGGTTCTATCATTTCATCATGCAGTCTCTGTAATTGCTCTATTTTGTTTGCCTCTTGTAATTGATTCCTTGTTTCGTTTATTTGTAACAGAATAGTATTCACAACTTCAGTATCTTTGTTTCTATTTTGTATTGTCCGATCCAAGGGTTGCGGTCCTTGGGACTCTTCTACAATTTCTCTTTCTGGTTGATGAAGAGTTTTTCTTCCAGTCCCCATTGTTTGATTACCCAGATTTTTTACATCGACTTCTTGTTCTTGTAAGGTTTTGTTTGCGGCTGTATCCATTTATTTAATTTCTCTTGGAATATTATAATGACTTCTTTGCTCAATCTGGTGTTGTTGTAGAAATTTCTTTATTGATGTTCTAATAAAAGTTCAGATAATGAGATAAGTGCTTCATAAAATTTTAACATCTGCAATATATATATATATATATGTATATATATATATGAAATAATTTGATTGATAGAACAAAACTAGCTTTAATTAAAATTTGATATATCACATAAAAGTTAAACAAATTTCCAATTTAAATCAGGTTTCAAAGGTTCATCAAATCTTTTTTTGCAAACAAGTTGAAAGCAAGTTTAAAAGTTCGGTTCAAAACTTATTTTTCCTGTTTTGACAAGAATCATAACTAGGCAGCTGCAAAACATTCTTACTTTATACAATTAGTTGACACAACATCATATGCAACTAAATACGGTTGAATTACAGACACAGAAATTCCCCAATTTCAAACCAAATTCTTTTTGTAAAATTGTTAAAAACATAGTACTTTGGAGAAAATTTATGAGCAAAGTCTTTCAAACCCATGGTTAAGAAAACATCAAAATAATTAAAGTATTAATTTAAAAGAGAGGTAACAGTTAAAAAGGTGTTGTGTATGAACATAACAGTTAAATCAAAATAGACATCAATTGAAAAATTCGGAGAGAAACTATATGCAGAATTTGAAATATCAATTGAAGAGAAAAGAACCCCTGATTAGAGATAACAAATTCAAAATTTTAAAGATGAAGATTTGGACAGGTAGAATAAATTCTTTTACCTCTCCCTGTTTCTGGCGCCAAATTGTGATTACCAAAAATCTATCTTGGCAACACAACCACATGAATCATATAATAAACCAATAAACCAAAAGCAATGAAAAGATATATATTAAACATAAGAAATTAATACAAACAAATTTTAACGTGGTTCGACAACGGAGTGTCTACATCCACGGGTAATAAAAGATTTGGATGTTTTTATTTGTCATTGTATGTTACAAAAGGATAAAATGATATATGCATTAAGTAAAATTCATCAAAGAATGATTTGAACTACGAATATAATTAATTGACACAAATCCCATGCCTAAACTTTTTCCTATGATCCTTTTCCTTCTCCAAAATTTTACGTCCCCTCTTTCTATTTTGGAGCTTGATATTTATAGTAAATATCATGAGTCCCCCTCTTCTTTCTTTCCACCTATTAGTTCTTATCCATACTTTGGAACGAAACTTATCCCGCATTCTTATTTGTATTTCCCGCAAGACTTGACATGCGTACTTCTTAATTTCCTTAGTTTCCCGCTTGGTGACCCGCACCTCTTCTGCGGATTTGTATTCAAGTTATTGCTTTTGGATTTCGATGAATGCTGCAAATCTTATTATTATTATTAAAATTATGGCATGTCCGATATGTGGCAATTGAAAGTGACAATATTATCTTCAGAATTTAGCATGTCCGACACGTGGCCATTGAAAGTGACTTGTCATGTTTTAGCTTCTTTTGTTCCGCAACCTGCACAACTGAGACGTGTCTATCATGCATCAATGTTTTTCAGTTCTATACATTGTGTCATGTTTTCCCACAACTTGCGTGTCTGTCATGCAACAAAGGTGTCTGTTTCAGTACTTATCTAATGAGTTTTGTTTTAGTGTTTCTCCTTCCATCATAATCTGATATTCTTTCCATAGTATTTGAACACGTGGTGTTAGGGATTTAGTACCCTCACAATTTTTCATAACCTTGTAGTTCAATCCATGATTTTTCACAACCATGCAACTGTTTTGCATACTCTTATAAGTTTGGTTCTCCTTTATTTTCAGTTATTGTTGTGTAGTTGTTAGGTCTTTTCTCGTCACTCTCTTGCGCTTTTTGTACCAGAATTTATCTCTTCCTTGAAACATGCATACATTAGAGCTGCTTTAGTGGCTACATTTACCTGATTTTTGTATAAACATGTTCGTTGGTACTATAAGACACCATTTAGTCATTTTGGAGACGGACCTGGGTATTGGGAGCTAGTATAGCTAATTACTCTGAGATGCAGCAGAACTCGGTAGTTACCTTGGTTATTAAATGATTTATAATAGGTACTTGCATTATAGAAGTTCGCTTAAATGATTGATGAGTGGTGGTGTTTTGACAAAGATATCATGTATAAAACCAGATGGTTACACCTAATAGCGTGTCCCAATATATTTGAAGAAACTAATATTCTTAATTTTCCTTGATTATTTCCCTTTTGAGTGCAGATGGATGTTGTGGTGTACCTAATGGTGTTATTTTTTTATCCCCAGAGTGATCCATAATATTCTTATTCCACCCATATATTGCTAGAATCAGGGTTAGAAATATCATTGTTCAATAAGGAAAGAGAGCCAAGAAGATGATGCTTATTAGAAACAGGATTCCTGTGTGTATTGTGATGCAGTGGGATGATCAGGTTATTGACAGTGGCAAGAAGTTTATTGCAGAATCTGTGCGTTCTCTATATAACAAACAAATATTCAGTCTCGAATTATACTTTGCAAATCCTTTTTATTTCTTTTTGATCGTATTAGTGGAATGTAACCTTGAATCTCTTTGTAATTATTAGCTTTCGTAACTTTCTTTGTAATTTATTCTTTATTTTGTTGTTCACATAACTTCTAATTCTTATATTTTATTTTGTTATAATTGCATCGTTCTCGTTTGTTTTAAACAATGTCGACTTGGCTTGTTGACACTAATGTCAGTGTCAACTAGCCAAGTTGGACACCTAAAACTTAAATTGTTGTCAACTTGGCTAGTTGACACTAGATATTGGTGTCAATTTGGATTGTTGACACCATAATCTAGAGTCAATATATTCATATATTGTCATATTTTGGTGTTAACTTGGGGTATTGATATCAGATTTTGGTGTCAACTAGGCTTGTTGAAACCAAAATCTTTGAGCCAATATATTTATGGATTTCTTATTGAGCCAACATATTTTTTATTGGTGTCAACTTGGATTGTTGACATCATTTTTAGGTGTCAATTTTGACTTGTTGACATCGTAATTTTGAGCTTTTTTGGATTTTCAGTTTTGGTGTCAACAAATTTTAGGTGTCAACTTGACTTGTTGACACCATAATCTTGAGGAGTGGATCTTTAGTTTTAATGTCAACCTGTTTGTTGACACCATTTTTTGACTTGTTGACACCGTAATCTTGAGCCAATATATTCCTAGATTTTCGGCTTTGGTGTTAACTTGGTTTGTTGACACCAATTTTAGGTATCAACTTGACTTGTTGACACCATAATCTTGAGACTAGATTTCTAGTTTTAGTATCAACTTGGCTTGTCGACACCATAATTTGGAGCAAACATGTTTTCCGAACTCCAGATTTTGGTGTCAACTTGGCTTCTTGCCCCAGATTTTGATGTTAACTTGATATTGTTGACTCCATATAAATAAAAAAATTGCATGAACCTGTTTCTATTCTGAAGCTATCTCCACAAACTGTATACCTGCAATGCATCATATACATAACAATATTCATTGATTCATTTTAACAAAATGTGTCCATTCAATCAATTTTAATAGACCTCAGACCTATATAAGAATGTTTTCAGACTACAAAACATTTGGTAGACCAACTCACCAACATAATAAGATAAAAACACTACAATGATACTAACCACAACAAACCAAAAACAACACTGACTCCTACTAAAGAAAACAAGACAAATCCGTTCCGTTGATCCTTTTTCGCACCATCTCTGTACCTACTGTAGTACTTCACTTCTTTTTTGGCAGCAAACTTGGTGACCTTGGCTCCTGATGGGTCATTCTTCTACACTGCCTTGATAATACCAACAACAACTGTCTGTCTCATGTCCCTGAAAGCAAAATTTCCAAGAGGTTGGTACTGAGAGAAGGTCTCTACAACCATGGGTTTGGTCCGAAGCATCTTAAAAATACCAGCAACACCATTCTTCAAGAATTTAGGCTCATTCTCAAGCTCCTTTCCAGATCTCTTATCGTTATCAACATTTTGTACATATACTACATCAGATACACATATCACTTGCCACATCCCTGAATGTTTTCGGTCTACAAAATTCAAGAGCTACCAAAATGCTACAACGTTCTTCAGTCACAATAACTTATTTTTGGAGAGATACTAAATCTATAACAGTATAGCTAACTGAAAAAAAGGGAACGTACCTGAAAAAAATCAGGTAGTATGTCTCTGTACCTAGTTAACTTCTGAGTAACATAATTAGTAGGCATCAGCACAATGACTCATAACATCAATAGTGTCTAATAGCTTTTTAAACAATGATTGGATCTTCATTCCCATATATCTCCCAGGAGAAAGTTAAGTTGTAGGTGACCCATTATTTTTGCGAAACAGAACCTGTATCGAGACAACAATCTATATTAAGATCCCAATTTTCCAAATCCCTAGAAAATAAAATTAAACAACTAAATTTCATATACAAGATCCCCTAAATCAAATGTTTATAAATCGAATTCTAATTTCCATCGAAATGGATCAACTATGTAAACAAATAAGTGAGTAAAACACACTTAATCGATTCAACAAACATGCTATTTACCATTTATGACATCTTTCATAGTGAAAACCTCTAACTAAAACCTTAAATCTCTATCCAAACCGATTCAACAGTATAATCAGATTATTTCCTGCATAATACACAAGTCACACAAAATCAATACACAAAACAAACTAAAACCCTAAAATCCAGGGTTTAATACCAATTTTGAATACATATATCATCTCACTAACAATTAAAACACAGAATATATTCTAACCAAAAACGATTCATACAACTCGCTTACAAATCCGGATCTTTTAATTTCATTGTTGTTGAAGACTACAACTCTGGATCTTCAAAATCGATTTCTGAAACCTAAGTTTTTCTATTTTTTTTTATTCATCGGTTTTCTTCAGTTTTTTTTCGGTTTCTATTTTAGTTTTTCAAAATCTCGTTCAGGAAAAGAGTTATTATCATTTAGCCTATTTAGGCTATTTCCGTTTTAGGCTAAAATAAAAAAGTGATAGTAACTTTTTTTCTATAAGGATAAATCTGTAATCTAATATTTCGGTATTCGGATTTCTAGAAGGTGGAGGATATAATTGTTGGTGATAAGGGTATTTATGAAGATTTCAAATCTAAGGGTATTTAATTAATGTATCCATTTACATATGTTGACCGGATAGAGCCCCAACTCCCATTTCCTCTCCACTTCTACAAAACATTCATTCGGTTTGAGATTTTACGCTCAATCGTTGGGCGCATCAAATCTGAGTCATCATATTTGATATTATGAATTTAAATCTAACTGCTCATTTATTTCGTCTAATCATTGGACGGATTAAACCTGAACCGTCATTTTTTTAAATAAGTTACAACTCTTTCTGGGTTGCACTGAACAATTGGGCGCTTCTGGCTTAAAAGTAGAATTACCATAGGGATTAGGGGCTGATTCAATCTGTCGTATCGTCAATTTGAATCTTGAATTTGGAAAGCCATAACGATTAGCTGGTTTTACATGTATGAATACATAAAGTTTACTAGTATAACACAATTCACACAAACTTAACCACGACATAGAAAATTGACAAACAAAATCATATGAATTGAAGATATTTATATTTAGTTGTGTGGAAAAGAAAAACATCGAAGCCACTTTAAAATAAATAATCTTACAAAATGGTTACAAGAATCTCTTCGTCTTGAATCTGCAAAAACTTATTCTAATATGAATTTAATCTTAAATGTAACTAGTCCAAATGGATATCATAAATTTTTATTCTTACATGAAGGATTTTTATGCATTGGTTTTACTCAAGGTAGTCAATATCGGATTTCAGTAAATATCAATCGGGCCAAAACACTGGTGCTATTTTATATTCCGGTGAATGTCGATGAAATATCAGCGAATATCGGCATCTCAGATAAACATTGAAATCGATATTATCGGCGATATCTCGACCATCTCGGCCGAGATTGGCTTCATTGGTTTTATTGTATCAAGAAACCGAATCAAATTGTGTTTTGGCTTTATATATGGGCTAGGGCAGGCTGGGCCGGATCAGGTTTGGGGAGATCTGGCCTTTTGACACCTCCACTAACCAGCTGTCAAGAAATTAACCAAAAGAAAGAAAACAAAATAGGGCAGTTTGAACAAGTGGTGGCTGAGTTTCATTCTGAATTTCAAGGAAGAAGGAGACACCAACCTCGTATCTTTGGTGTCTCCGCCTTCACTCAATTCAAAACCCTAATTTATGATCGCTACCTTTAACAAACGACAAACCCTCTTTCTCAATCAAATTAGCTCGTTTTGAGGTCTTTCAGATCGATTGTCCTTTCCTGATTCCCATTAGAAAATCGTTTCATTTCAAAATTTTGGATTCTGCTGTTGGTTCTGCATTTGTTGTATTCAATTCTACGAGTTTCTGATCTGCTAAAATGGCGGGAGTTTCAACTTTTCCGGGTTGTGGATGTTGTTACAGAACATCATTTACAATTAGAGGGAGAGAATTGAGACCTTCATCAGTTCAATCCACTAGTCTTAGGCTGTCGGCAACTACAAGGGTTTCTAGAGCTTTTGAGGTAATAATTTGAGCTCAAAATTTGTGTTCTTATTGCATTTGGGATCTTACACCCAAAGCCCAAACACATTTGATGGTTTGGAATATTATATATGCAACTTCCTTCAGGACCACTGCATCATTTTCATAGAATCATAAGAACTGTCAGAAGTGAATTTTATTATTATTTTATTTCCTTGCATCACATGAATGGTATTTGTAGTTATTATCGCTTGAATTGACGAAAATATTCCAGTTCGCAGTTATGTTCTAGTAAATTGCAACTTCTTTGCTTAATGAGAATCATTTTCGAACAAAATTGATTTAAGCGCTAAAACCCTGTAGGATTATATCAAAACTTTGTGTAAGTTGAAAATCACTTCAATTCCAGTCTATTGCAATGGATGCCTCGTGTAGTTTGTGAATTAAGTATACAGACATAAAGTGATATTCTGACATGATTATTATCACTTTAAGTTTCAATTAGTCGAAAATTTAGTTTGTAAAAACACTAAAACAATATCGAAACTTTTGATCACGATATTTGTAATTATGGATTTGTAGCATGATTGGAAAAGGTTAGTAAGAGCTTTTGTCAGGGTACGAAGCCAACAGGAAGTTACTAGTTCTTAAGGTTAGAGTTGGTAAACTGTATATATACCTTAATATGCCAATTTCACTTGCTGCAAATCTGGAAATACAATTTCATCACCTTTTTATCCGTTAATATTATGTTGTTTTTAATCACTAAACGCAATAGCCAATAGCAGAACATATCCAATTGCTTTTATTGCTTTTACTTTGAGGAAAAAAACTTCTGGTCATATTGTTCTCTGCGTCATCTATATTCCTTCTTGAATTTCAGGAAGACATGTTTTCATTCCCTAGATTTTCTCTCTCTAACTCGAGGAAGGCATCTCATAAAATTGTCCACTCAGGTATTCATATGGCTTTAGTAGATGAGAGACTTGTACGTTCTGGAGATGTATCCAATCTTCCTCAAATTCTGGTAATTTAAATGTTCCTTTATATGCAAGGATTTATTAAATGTAAGTTATTACTAATTTGTTTTATATAAAAAAGGTGCAGCCTTTGCTATGATTCGTTTTCATGATAATCTGTTGTTGTAAACGAGAACTTTGCTCAAGCATTTGATTAAATGTATTTACTTTGCTTTTTTTTTTCTCTGACAGGCTTATGAGCTTGTTCAAGGAGCACTTGTAAGTCATCAACTTCTCCTAATTACTATGATTTGTAGTTCGTAAGTCGTGTTGAATACTTACTACAAGTGGTCCAATGTTTTTCTTTTTATCGATAGAAGTCATTGGCTAAACATTCTGTTGTACAAGAAAAGGATGGTTGTTGAGTTAAAGTGGATGGAAATCATTAGGAATTTAAGATAAAACCACAAGTTACCTGGTTCTATAAAGACTGATTTCATTGGGAACTTTTAAGTCAATTTCAGTTGATGATATAAAATAAGTTAATAACCTAATAGGATTTCCCGTTGTTTGACACATAGAAAAATTAAAAAAAAAAGCAACTTAATCATCTGTGATGTTAATAACCTAATAGGATTTGCCGTTTTTTGACATGTAGAACACTTAAAAAAAAAAGAACCAACTCAATCATCTGTGATGTTAAATGATTAATAACAGAGATGATTTCAACAAGGAAAAACACCCGTTGCAGATGATAAACCTTATTACAGTTTGGGGAAGCAATCAATTTGAATGATGTCTACCTGGCTTTGAGCTAAATAAAAAGGTGTGCTTGAGTAGCTACATTTGAAAATTTTCTAGTTGTGATAGTGATTGATTTGGATTTGCGCTATATCATAAGCATCTATCTGGCTTTGCTTCTGACTTGATTAAAGCTAGTGATTTGCTTAAATGATGTAGCTAAAATATGTTGCAGGTCAAATGGAGTTCTAATGTGGAAAACTTAAAACCTGATATACCAACTGCTGTTCTTCTACACGGTATCCTCGGTGGCAGAAAGAATTGGGGTACGTAGGCTTTACTTTTCATTTCATGATACGTAGAATTCATATTGTTCAGCTGCACCAGTTGTCCAATCTGTGTTAGTGTTCCTTCTTAGAATCATCAGCGTACTCCTTACTAGCATTTTTATTTTAACTTGCAGGATCTTTTGCTCGGAGATTAGCACAAGAGTTCCCTATGTGGCAGGTATGTAATATGTTGATGCTTGCCTAGGGTTCTCATTTGAAATCCGATTTGTGATATTTCTTATTGCATGATCCTATCCCAAGACATATATTTCTGAACATTAAATGTTATGTCCGAAATTTTATGTAACTTCGTACATTTGTGGCGCCTGTAGATGTATTAATTATCTTGTTCCATAGTTGGATCTTGATTCATAAGATATACTTAGTAATCTTTTTGTTTTTATTTATGATTCTAAAGTTTTAAAATGTTTTTCTCCTTCGATGCAGTTTCTGTTGGTAGATTTGCGCTGTCATGGTGATTCTACATCAATTAAGAAAAGAGGTCCCAATACTGTTGCCTCAGCTGCTCTTGATGTCTTAAAGCTAGTGCGTAGTGGTATTCTTAATTCATGCATGTTTTACTTATTTTGGATGGATGATCTCCCAGTGTTTAAAATAATATAGTATATCCATTTCTTTATAGTAGCAGTCCAAGATATATCGTGTTATACTTCTACTTTATTTTGTACCATCAGTGTTTGCTCTTCTTCTTTCTTATTCTATTTAACACCTTCTGAGGCATAAAATACTAAACTAGTTGCAAGATGATTGGACATCCCAATATAATAAGTTGCTCAATCATAATTCTTTGTCACGATATGATACTATTTTCATATGTAAATGTCTGTTTAATGAATGGATTTGAGAGTTCTTGCACAAGCCGCAGAGCAGCGTGCTTCCACTTTCTGAATCTGTACTATACATATCATATAATTTTTGTTACATGACGGAAAACCTAACTGTTTATATCTTTGACTTGTAAAAGAATTTACAAAATTTGTAGTAACAAATGTTGTAATATATATACATTTAACTGTTTGTTGTTGCATGGAATAGGTTGCGCAACTTAGAGTAACACCTCGAATTTTAGTCGGTCACAGTTTTGGTGGCAAAGGTATGGCATTTGCTGCTGCCAAACATTTCAGATTTGGTTAAAATTAATCTTATTTGTTTTCAAATATCGGAAGATGTTAGATAAGCTAATATTGTAAACCCCTTGCTTATATGCAGTTGCCTTGAGCATGGTGGAACAAGCTGCAAAACCTCTTGCAAGACCTGTCAAAGTAAGAATAGGGCAGCATAGATGTGTTTTACCCTTCCAGTCGAACTCATCTCAACTGTTAGAGAGATCAGGGTATTGTGCTTTTCCTTATACTATCTTATGTGTGCTTCCCCTTCCTTCTCATATCCATGAAGGTTTGGGTTCTGGATGCTACTCCTGGAAAGGTACGTCCTGGTGGAGATGGAGAGGACCATCCTGGTGAACTTATTGCCTTCCTAAGTACACTGCCAAAGCAGGTATGTTACCTTTTCATGCCTTTATTGTGCAGAAACAGACCCAGCATTCATCAGCCTTTAACATTTAATGTGTCATATTGAGTCAAGAAAATGTAAAATTGCCTAATGTTGGAGTTTGATAATCTTTCCCTTCATTTTAAAATCATAGTGTTTATAAGATTGTACTTTAGATTGAGAAAACAGTATATATGGTTTCTAACATACTTTAGAGAGCTACACATTTTTGGATAACACTTGTTGTAAATTGTAATTTTTCACAGGTAGTTATTTGTAAATATTAGGTACGTATACCTGATTTTAGTTTGTACATCAATTACTTTCAGTAATCTCTGGAAAACGTAGCTGAACATACTGATAATGAACACAGTGAGGAGATGGTGAAAGAAATAGCATTTTCTGTGGGTATGGGGCCAGGACATTAATTACATGCCCAGACCTGTTTAATAATTATGGTATAAAATTTATCTGTAAAATTGCGTATAAATATAAGAGAAAATGTCGTGTATTTATCATTGAATCTCTCAAGTGTATTATATTTTCTAAGCCATAATTTCGACATTTAGACATAAGATGGGAAAGAAATAACATTCTCAATGAGTATGGGGCAAGGAGAGTAATTACATTCCTCTACCTAAATGATTTTTATCTATACAATTCATTATGTAATAAGATATAATGTTGTTAGTTAATCTCATAAGTGTATTGTCATTCTCTTTTTTACATGAGCCATATGTTCAATCTTTATGCATAAAATGGGTTTAATATATTTTCACTCAAGGGGAGTATTTCCTAAAGGTGCAAGTTTACAATAAGAGCCCTGCCAGTGATGGGAATGGGGAGGCCTACCCTGTCTCCGTCATTAATTTTCTGTATAATATTTGTGCAGTCCAAGTCTCTTTTTCTGATTGATAGCTAGTTGTCTTACATTCTTGGCGGCAGGTTGCATGTAAGCGTGATGTTGTAAGTGCTCTCATTAAGGAAGGTTTTTCTAAAGAAGTGGCACAGGTATGAAGTATCACTAAACTGAACAGTTTTGGTACTATTAATTTCGTTAAACAAAGTTAAGAACATAGATATCTAACTCTGAAGTGAAAGCTAAACTGGACCAAGATAAATCTTCAGGGATTTATGTGTTTCTTGGTTTTCTTGGGGAGTGCATGTTAAGGCATGTTCCTTGTCTCTTTCTTTCTTTATCCAGTGGGTGGTAACTAATCTCCGGCCTACTGATTCATCATCATCAAGTTTCTCATGGGTCTTCGACCTCAAGGGTATTGCTGAGATGTACAAATCCTATGAAGAAACAAACTTATGGTATCATCTGATTCCTTTCCGATCTGGGTGTTTTTAAATTTTGTAGTTCGATCGTCGCTCTATCTTTCTATTGTTTTTCTTGTTTTCCTTTTTCAGATTTTGCAGATACTTGAGCAGTGCTAATGTTTTCAGACTTAATGAAAATCATTACAGGAAATTTGTTGAGGATGTTCCTCAAGGTGTGCATATCAATTTCTTAAAAGCTGAACGGAGCCTGCATAGGTGGGCCCTTGGAGATCTTCAGAGGATACATGCTGCTGAGGAACAGGCTGCAGATGAGGGAGGTGGAGTTCAAATGCACGTGCTTGAAGATGCTGGGCACTGGGTATGCTATAATTTCACCAATTACTTAATAATTTAGATAGTTGCTTTGGCTGACCTTATGCTGCTCTCGTTTCATTATATGCTCCTGCATTTCCTTCAGTTGCGTGGACACATGTTCTATGTGCAAATGTATAGGTCCGCCCAAACTTTAGACCATCCACTTAAGTAGTTACAGTCTTGTCAACCTTGTTGGACATATTTATGTCCGCTAACAGTCCGACTGCAGTATCGTATACTAACTTGAAATGAGGTGGGTGAACAAGCACCAGAGACACGTCATTTAGCGCCATTGGCTAAGAGAAGGCTAGTGGTGGGCAATTTAGATAGTGAAAAATCTATACCAGAAAGGTGGCAGTTGGTTTTCTTTTTT
>JAJJMC010006198.1:1461172-1512640 GCA_023531435.1 Papaver californicum | reverse complement strand
GGGTTTGAAACTAATGTTATACACGTACAGGTACGTGCACATATACACTCAATTAACAGGGGAGGGGGTTTGAACTTGTGACCTACCTTACAAGGCCCCAATTCATTTACCACTAGACTAGAAATTATATGTTGATATAAATGTAAAAAAAATTTCTTTTAAAATATATATCCCAACAATAACAACATCAATGAACATATATGAACGAAAGACCTATTCATAAACAAAAATTCCAACACATTGACATTTGCTAGACTTTTTTGTTATGTTGAAGTTGAATTTAGAAACTTTGTGGTAGTAGTCGTATCCGCGCTTTATATTTTTTTTTAGTAACAACGACTATATAGTCTGACTCAAGTGATTCAAGATTCAAACCCATGGCTGAGTCAAAATCGTGTTGGTCAAGTCGGAGGAGGGCTTTAAACCACCTATAAATATTAAACATCTCGTATCAAATTTTTATCATCATCTTTACCATAATAACACATCCAAAAACAAAGTTTATGCATATTTGTGTTCTCATCATCTCATATCATTTCAACAATCAAACAGCAAACGGAACGATATTTTTAACATGGCGGGGTTCATCAAAACAAGAAATGTTCTCAAGCTAGTAGCATTTGTTGTTATATCCATTTTCTTATTCTTCATTAGTTGTCAATTACCAGTAGTTGAGGCTGTGAGGCCATTACAAGGAGATAAGTTTAATGAAAACTGGTTATTGAAAATGGCCACTGAAAATGACGATGAGTTCGATCATAACAAAAAGATTGAGCTTTTAATTCATCATCAATCCTTACAGAGTGGAAGACCACCAGTTCCAAAGCCTAATGCACCTTCTTGCTGTACCAATTTCCCTAGAGGCAATAATAATTGCCGTTGTCCTCCATGAAATAATGCCATGACGACTTCACTGGTGGTTGCTCCCTGTATAAAGTAGCTACCTCATGCAGGTTCGTTAGTCGTTACCACATGCCGATATTTACAACTACAACTGGAATTACTAAAGATATTCATACACTGCATACGTAGTATTATTATTTTTATTCTTTGACTGCATGCATAAAGACAAAAGTCAGAAATACTGTTTTTGTAAATTCATCAAGCAATTGATCTAATGATAATTTAAATAAATTCACTGTAAAGTTGTAATTCAGTTTCATTTAATAGTATGAGAGTTCTCTAAACCTTTGAAGAATCTGTATATTAAAATGTAATCAACGTTAATTATATATTCACAAAGCTATTTTAATTTTAATCAAATACACGTCCAAGTGGGGTTTGATGCTGAGATCTCGGGGTCATTACCGTTGGGGCAGTTCCTCCCCATGGGCTTTTTAATTGTGATTTACTCCCTCGGGTCTTTTTAATTTAAAGTTTTGACTAACAAAAAGTTGGTATTCACCCTTTTTTTTTTAGGATTTTAAGGGACCTTCCCGTTTTTCTTAAGTTATTAGGAAGTATTCCTAATTTCCTATATCTATATAATTTTATTAATGATAAAAGTATCCTTATTTAATTAGGAGTTAATAATTTAAACTAGTTAATATATTTAATTGTTAATCTTAGATTAGTTAGATAAAACATTCTCTTAAGGATTAGATTTATTATAAGGGAGAAGAATAGTTTTTGAAGAAAAAAATCAAACTTAGATTTGGTGATTGTTAAATTTAAAATGAAAGATTCTAGTGCAAACTAGGAGGAATTTGAACCTTTAAATCATAGAAGAAATAAGTTATTCGTCAATCTTCATAACAATCCGGTAATTGATGATTTGTTAGATGGTGAATATGTTCTTCCCCAAACTCAATCTCAACCCAAAAATTAGGGATACTCGGGTATACTTGTTTGGGATACTCGGGTACACTTGTTAATATGTTTTTGTTGCTTGACTTGGCTTAAATTTTGAAAACTAGAACTTTATAACTTGGCTTCGACAAGCAACAAATAAGTTCGGCTAGTAAAATGAAGAACGCAGGTAGTCGAACTCTCTGAGTTCATGGTAGTAGCCGAAATTATCTGTTTGTAGTACTAATGGTAGTAGCTGAACAATGTGATTCTTAACCGAACTTTCAAAATATTATCAGAATAGAAAGTTCGGTTAGCCCGATAATATGACTTAATAACCGAACTTGTATATCTAAACCAAAAACAAAGTTCGGTTAAGATTATAATTGATTATATAACCGAACCTTTTCAATTTACCAGGGTTTTTTTGTGCCAGAAGTTCGGTTATGAATTATTTATTGCAGACAGCCGAACATTCATGATTTCACCAGGTATTTTAGGTGTCAGGAGTTCGGCTAGATTTGATAATTTAGTCCCTAGCCGAACATTACTCTGGAATGTGCAATTCTTAGCCGAACTTTTGACACCTAGTCGAACATTAAACAAAATATCAAAGAATTTATCAAGTAGAAAGTTCGGCTAGATCAATAATGGGATTTAATAACCGAAATTATATGTCTAAAACCCAAAAAAAGTTCGGTTAAGCTTACACTTGGTATCTTAACCAAACCTTTCTTTGTTTTTCATAGATTTTAATGTTTCTTAGCCGAATTTTATTTTTTGTCAGCCGAACTATTTGTTCGGTTTGTTATTTAATAGGCTTTCAACCGATTTTTTTACCGAACTTAAGAAATTCATTAACAAAAGTTTTAAACCAAGTTATGAAGCATTAACGTCAAATACAAACCAACTAACGAAATTCAAACCAACTAACGAAATTCAAACCATGTAATTATTCTAAAATACAAAAATACTGAAGTCAAACACTCATTCACCACGTCGACGATTGTGACGAACTCTTTTACCACGTTCAAATTCTTCGTCGGATGGGGTCTCATCTCCACTTGGTTCCAACATAGTATCAGCAGTTGCACTTGAACCTTCCCCACTTGGTCCCCTTATAGTAGCAGCAGCAGCAGAACTTGAACCTTCTCTTTGTAGTCGACTCCTCTTGGGCGTCTTCGTCTTGCTCGGCCCCACCTTATTGTTTGGTATGACCTTCTCTCATTCGTATTAAAGGGATGTTTGTTCTTCAGTCGACATAGGGTCTCCCGTGAGAATTTTGGCCATCATTTTCCTCAATAGCTTCCTACCCTCCTTAACCTATTAAAAGTTAAACATAAAAATACGTTATTTTAGGTCAAACTTAATAACACGTCGAAAATCATAAAAAGAAGAACTTTATTTACCACACTCTCCAACACCTTCGCCACGAGTAGGCGTCTTCCCGGTTTCAACACCCTTATCTTTCGCATTCACATTCCCCTCTCCGTCTTAGCTTGTTGAAAATGATTTATAAAATATGGATGAGTAATACCTAGATACCATTCCATGTACCCTTTTCCATAGGACTTTGGACACCCTCCTCCAAAGATATACACTCGTCTTCATCAATAATGTATTGTTCCACATCTATGGCGTTGACGGTGGCTCATGTCTTGGCTTAAAGAAATTGACGGTATTCTTTGTACCTCTATTTATCAATCTAAAGTTTTCATTTTCCATGGTTGGTATAGTCTGCATACAAGAGAGCTGGCAAAATACTCTTCGAGGGTTGTACATCGAGTAAGCGCCAGGAAAGAACAATGGCCCGTAGTAAGCCACGACTGGGAGAAATCTCAACCTCAGCAAAAGAGTAGGGGTGAAAAGTTACTTCATGCGAACCCAAATCATCCAACACTCTCCTAGTGTATGCCAACGGATTCTCTTTAGCCTTCAGTTATGTGCGCTTGAACTCGTACTTTCCGGTCGTCGGCTGCCCAACAAGCCAACCTTTCTTCGCAACAGGCAACTTCATTAGAGGGAAGTGGTCATATGCCCATACCTAAGGGAAAATATCAAGTTAAACAAAAGTTTGGTTAGAACAAAAAATCAATTATCAACACAACATAAGAAAGTTCGGCTATATATAAAGAATCATCAATCATCTTTCTTATACAATTTATTGGAATGAGTATGTCTAAGATTACCTGGAAGAGAGTGTAATACCCTCCAATTTGTGAAGTATTAATCTGATTAGCCCTCCTAAGTTGGTCTTTAAGGAACGCAAGGACTGCAATGCCCTAAGAGTAATTATAAACTCTTCGAGGGAATAGAAAAGCTGAAGAAAATTAGCATCTACCATGTTTCCATAAGTGCCGGGAAATATAAGGTTGCCTAGATGATACAACAAGTAAACGGTGATATTTTGCTTAATATTTTCATCTCTCATCACCAACTCTCCACTTTCTTTCTTGTCCCTCTGAATTCCTTCTTCAAAACGACCAACTTGAACTTTCTCAGCTTCTTGATTGGACGACCCTTGTTATCGATATCCATCAACTTCGTACCAGGTTTAGACTACTTAACAGCGTGTCTAAACTCCATCTTGGTCCTACTTCGGATCCACCCTAGCGTCTTCTCCGCTAAAACTTCTAGATCTTCAAAATTCATCTTAGCTTGATAGCCTTCTGTAACACATTTCCCATCCACTCTAAGACCGTTGATTCTGCATACGTCGTCAGGAGTGATACACATCTCACCAAATGGGAGGTGGAAAGTATCCGTCTCTGGGTAGAACCTCTTGGAAAATGCTGAGACAGTGATACTTTCAAACTCGACTTGTGCATAATGGATAGCAGACCACAAAACACATGATTTGACTCTATCCACCACCTATGGACACTCATCCTCTATATCCCATGAAACCGCCTTCTGGCGTCTCAAAAGTCTAGTCGCATTGTTATGATCCTACAAAATTAACATAATCATTGACTAACTAACACACAAGAAATCATAATTAAGAGAAAATAAGTCGAAAAAAAAATATATAGTTAAAATTCAATACCTTGGCCGATTAGATTTTGGCAACCCATGAGTGTTTGTAGCCGAATAACATTTTGCCTCCATCTTCCGGCGTACCATGAGGTTGGTTAGTAGGAGTTAAATACAACTTCTTATCAGTAATATGTGCATATCTAGCACAAGGTATCTTAGGCGTCTTCTTCTCTTTAACAACAACAAGAGAAATATTTTGGGGTGGATCTTTCTCTTCCTCTTCCTTATTATATCCTCTTCCTCTTGCTCTTGATCTTCCTCTTGCTCTTACTCTTGATCATCCCCACTTCCTACTTTATCTCTTGGTTCACTTCTTCACGGATTACAACTCCCAGTAACGACCTCGACTTCTTTGTAGCTTTAGTTCCACGTTTACCTGCCCCTAAGTGTTTACTGCGGTAAGGGTTCGGAGTTTTAAGATCTTCCACCACCTTCTACTTAGCTTTAGCTTTCTTGTTGCCCCTAAAAACAAAACAAAGACTACTTAACTAAATTCAAACAACAAAGCATGAAGTTGGGATAAAAAATAAAAACTTCGGCAAAATTGATTTAACCGAACAAAATGATCGGTCAACAAGAAAAATGTTTGGCTATCATCCATCATTTTTTCTCAAAAACAGTGTAATGTTCGGTTGGAATGTTAATTTTGGACTAAAAAGTTCGGTTGAAATAACAAAATATGAATTTAGCCGAACTTCTAAGTTCGTCTAAAAAATCTTGAGAAATAAAAGTTCGGTTGTCTCTAAAAAATTTTCTCAACTGAACTGTTCTTCGTGTTCTTGAAAAACAGAAAGTTCGGTTGACACGAAAAGGATAAAATATTATGTTCTTAGCCGAACTTTTATCTGAACCTATATTTTGAACCCTTAAAATCATGATTTCTACTCGAATCGACAATAAAAAACGCATGAAATAGAAGGGGTTTGTCGGGAATTACCTTCTAATTTTTATATTGGGTTGATTAGGAATTGGTTCTTCCGTTTGGGGCTTGATTTCGGGTTGAAGAACCGGCTCTTCAACTTCTTCTTGATTTGCTTGATTCGCTTGATTTGCAATCGTCGCAATCCAGAATTAGGTCGTACATCTCTTTTACAATGTTGAATATTACTCATTTATAGACAACAAGATTAATCGACGATGAAATTCGTTTATGAATCGACGATTAGTCGTTTATGGAAGATGAAGAGGGAAAGAGGAGAAGAAGAGTTTTTGAAAGAAAAAAATGGTTAGGAATTATGATTTTGTTTTAGGATTTAGGTTTATATTTGTTTTGGTTTGGGTGGTTATATTAGATTAGGATAAAATTAATAAAGGGTAACTTAGTCATTTTATCATATTAGGACACCCCTTAACTTTGTAGGGCATATGGCCTAAGTAGATAAGAGTCCCCTAAAAAATGGGTTGGTCCCCAAAAAATCGTTCGAATAAATACTCTATTTTTATGGGCCTTTATAAATACTCCTACAAACCATAATTATACCCTTATCTTCAATAAGGAAACCTATTTAATCATTGGTACTAAATTTACCCTCTCTATATAATAGATAGATCTGAAAGTTTCCATTATTAACTGACATTCGAAAATTCCAGAAAGATAAATAGAGAAAATACAAATTCCACTACTGACGCTTCCACCAACACCAACACCTTCACCAGCTCCTCCACTTCCACCGAACCCATCATCAGCTTCAGCACTTCCTCCTAGTCCACCGTCTTTACAAATTCCACCACCACCATCACAACCGCAACATCAATCCATCACTTATCTCCTCCTCCTCTTCGTGTAATTTCTTTCTTTCTTTTTTGAATTATTTGAATTTCTCTAGGGTTTTAGATTTTGTAGATTTCTGAAGAAATCGGAAGTTTGTACCTATCGGTTACCTTACATAGGTTGTTAAATTTTTTGAATGGGGTATACAATTGATTCGTATTGGTTTGGGATTTTGGATAATCTTGGCTTACAATTTCTTGAAATTGGTTTATAAGAAATATATTATTTATAAATTTGAATTAAAACACAAAGACTAGTAGTAATAGTGGTGGTGGTAGACTAGAGGTAATATAAAGACGATGGTGATTATAAATTTTGGATTTTTGTTGATAATGAAAAAGATGTGTTTAATTCGTGAGGAGAAAGATAGAAAAACCAAGAGCAGTTACAATTACTAAAAGATGGTGAGGAGATAAAGGAGAATGAGAAGGCGGTAGCTAATGAACATCTTTACATTATCTTTATTTTACCTAAATTTTAGAAATATTTGGTACCAAATTAAAATGTTGGGTATTTACCGGGTACCATCTAAATAGCTCATAAAAAACCGGTTTGTCTATCCACGTGGCTTCTTGAATTTGTGTTCTTGACAAATGCGATTGGAATTGAAAGATTTATTGGTTGGTCCAAAAGCTCACCTAGTAGTTAATCTAGGGTCCAGTGGGAAACTATTTAATTGGAGATAAAAAAAAGTCTAAAACATGGAAATGACCTAGCTACTCCCTAACTAAACGTGTGAACAAAAACACGTTACTCTCTTATCTTTCGTTCTTCCTCTCCAATTCTCCTTTTTTCCTTTCTTTTTCGATCAAGCATCAACAAAAAATAAAACAATCGATGATATTACCTAGCTAGATTATAGGATATCATCAAAACCTAGATTTATAATGAAGAAATCATACAAAATCATTAAAAAAAATTATTTAAACCTATGAAGAAATCTACATTTAATCTGCGAAAAAGGTAATAGCAAAATGTATGAATCAGTGAAAATCGGTAGATAAAAATGGTGAGAACAAGAAGATGATGATTTTTAAGAATCACCAGCCAGTATGCAAAAAAACTTATGATCCAACAATAGATATCGTATGTACTAAATGAAAAAGTGTATGATCCCACGGTAAGTGTTTCAAAAAACATTTTGAAGCATGTATTGATGCGCGCTTTTTAGTGCTTCAATATAAAAACGCTTCAAATGTTCGCTTTAATACTAGGTCAAATATTTTAGGAAAAAAAGGGTTTAAAGCCCAAAAACAAGTCCTAACGTTTCATTTTTTTGTTTTAATATAAAAAAAACTAAATTTTTTTATTAACTCTCAACAAGCCAATTAGTTAGAGACTCCAAACGTTTCATCTTCTATTCTACAACTTTTTCTTCATTTTCTTTATCTTCTTCATTTTCTTCTTATGTTATTTTACACTTCTATTATTCTGATATGCAATGGCTAGCTAGCCTACCCAAGCTAAGAAATCCACAAAAAAAATCCATCTTGGAAATATGGTACTGAAGTTGAAGATCCACTTATTAGAGGAAGACACGTTTCACATGTGATGTGCAAGTTCTATGATAAGAGAATTTTAGGAGGGATTAGCAGGTTTAAAAGTCACATATGACGAACGTATAAGCGATTTGTTGCATGTCCTAACATACCTCTAAAAGTTAAACAAGAGATATTAACTCAAAAACTTAATGACGAAAGATCAACAGCAATATGACGATAAAACTTTAAATAGTGATTATGGAATAAGAGGTCTGATGGATAGGTTTATGAATTGCATACCACAAGATAAGCAACAGTGTAGACCAAATAAGAACATCGAAAATAGGTTTGTCTCAATATTGGTCGTTTTTTTTTTTTAGAATGACTTATCTTTTAATAAGGAAAACAATTCTTCATTTGCCAATATGCTTAGATCAGTAAGAAAATATGGTTGTGGGTTAGAACCACCTTTTATGTACGAGTTGAGTTCTTGGTGTTCTTAAAAGAGAGGTTAAATTAACAAATAATTTGGTTGACAATTCCAAGAGAACATGGGAAGAAACATAACATAATATCTGATGGTTGGACAAACATTAGAAAGAGACACTTTATCAATTTCTTATCAATAACCCGGATGAAATTTTTTCTTGAAGACAACTGATGCATCAAAGTATGTCAAAGACACGAGGAGGGTATTTAAGAGGCTTAATGTGACAGTTTAAGAGGTAAGAGAGGAACATGTGGTGCAAGTTGTTACAAACAATGTTGCTGCATACAAGGTTGTTAGAGATTTACTAGTACGGAAAATGAGGATATTATATAGGACATCGTGTACATCACATTGCATCGATCTAACTTTTGAGAAGTTATTTGAGTTATCATAGATGAAAAATGCTTATTATCTAAAG
The DNA here is from genome assembly GCA_023531435.1 of Papaver californicum. Taxonomy (NCBI): domain Eukaryota; kingdom Viridiplantae; phylum Streptophyta; class Magnoliopsida; order Ranunculales; family Papaveraceae; genus Papaver; species Papaver californicum. The sequence continues at coordinate 1,503,656 of JAJJMC010006198.1, read as the reverse complement.
GCAAAATAAAATAAAAATAGCTAACTATATATACTCACATGGTTATCTACTTTATATGACAAGGAGCTTTACAAAACGAAAGTTGATTTGTCCCGGAGACACACGATTTGCTACGGAAAACCTTACTTTGCAAATCTTGCTACAAAATAAAGCATCCTTGGAATAGATGTTCACTTATAACAAGTGGAAAAGTTGTAGTTGGGAAAACACTACTGATGAGAAGGCAATGGAAAAGATTATAATACGGGATGCATACTTCTGGCCTGGTTGGTTTATTCTCTAAAGGATACAACCTTTAGTTGGTGTCTTAAGACTTGTAGATTCAGAAGTAACTCCAGCGATGTGATTTATATATGGTGCAATGGACAAGGCCAAAGAAGAGAGAAAAAAGACTTTAGCAATGCAAAAGCAAGGTATAAGGAGATTTGGGACATCATAGATGCAAAGTGGGATTTCCAAATGCATAAAGACCTCCATGTTGCATGCTACTTTCTTGATCCATAATTTAATTACGAAGGTTATGTTTCAAATCATCCTGAAATAATAAGTGGCCTCTACAACTGTATGAAGAAACTATTGCCTAGAGAAGGTGTAGGTGATACTCATATGGATCTTGGCAAGTATTTGAATAGGGAGGGACACTTTGGACGTTTTGAAGAAGAGACAACTAGGAAGCTAGTTGTAAATTAAGTTGATTAGCAAGTTATTGTGTTTTTTTATATGTTTTTCCTTTAATCTTTAAACTTTCAAATTGTTAAATTGAATTTTTATAGCGTGTTGGTGATAATCTTTCGGGATGAGCATACCCATCTTGCAAAGGTTGGAAATTACATATTTGAGCCTACTTGCTCTGAATTAAGGTGTGAACAAAATTGGTCAACATTCAATCAAGTTCACATAAAGAGGAGGAATATGTTACATACACCAAAGCTAAATGCTTTAGTGTACATCATATACAACAAAAAGTTAAGTCTGAAATCTTTACAGAAAAATGTTAAGCTGGGAAAGAAAGATGAGGATATCTTGGTCGCTGATGAAAGTCCCAGTGACGATAAGTGGCTCTTAAAACTACCTGACAGAAAGATCTTGAAGCGCTAGACTTTGATTCTTTCCAAATTGATCCTCCAACTCAAACTGATCAAGTAGGACCTAGAAGTCTATCTACAAAAAAAAAAGGAGGAGAACAAGGGACTCTCACGGATGGATGTGCTAGAAGTGGAATATGACATAATAACGAAAGAGAAGAGAGAATATAAGACATACTATAGGAATAAGAAATAAGACAGACTATAAAAGTAGGATGAAATGGGACAAACTATCCATGAGTCATGATGATGATAGTTATTAAGAGGATGATGGTATCTTTGATATTTCAAATATTATTAGCTAGTGTTATTTAGATACCTCTTGGGTAGTAGAATAAGGCAGTATAGCATATGCTTAGTTAGCTAGTTAGTTTATTTGTTCATTTTATCATGAACTATTATGTTAACAACTTTTTACTTTCATATAGTTTTGTGTTAAGAAGTTTATATAGATCTATACGTATTTATGTATTTATCTACATATATATATATACTGTGAAGCTACGCTTCAATAACGTTTTGAAGTTGCGCTTTACGCTTTACTAGGATAGCTTATTGCCTTACGCTTTCGCTTTTCGAAACATTGCCCAAAATACATATTGATATGTATGATCCAACAATAAATATTGATATGTACTAAAGGGTAAAGTGTATGACCCAACAATACATATTGGTATGAACTTGAGGATATAATTTATGATCCCACAGTACACATTGATATGTATCAATCAACAATACATGCTGATATGTACGGAAAGAAGAAGTGTTTGATCCCACATCACTAAAAACCTAGTTTATGCTTGAATACGCATTACAAACCTAGTTTGCACTTGAATACGCATCATAAACCTAGCTTATATACGAACCAACGATACATATTGACATGTAGTGAAGGAAAAAACGTATGATCCCACAATACATATTGGTATGTAATGTAGGATCATACAAATCCTAAAAACAAATTTTTTTCGTGACTTTACGAAAAATAAAAGTGAACCAAATCAAATTGACGATCAAACAAAATGTAGATAAAAAGAATATGACGATCAAATTAACCAAATAATACAGAATTCGGAGATGCGCGGGACACTGTGAGGTGGGTAGTTTATCTGGGGCGGATACCTCCTAAAGAGTAACGGAGGTGTGCGAAGGTAGGCTCAAGTTTTTATTCTGCTCGTGAGCGTAATGGTATAAACCTGCCTGACTGTGAGACCTACTAGTCGAACAGAGACGAAAGTCGGCCATAGTGATCCCGGAGTCCCGTGTGGAAGGGCTCTCGCTCAACGGATCAAAGGTACACCATGGATAACAGGCTGATGACTCCCAAGAGCTCTTATTGACGGAGTCGTTTGGTACCTCGATGTCGACTCATCACATCCTGGGGTTGAAGAAGGTCCCAAGGGTTCGGTTGTTCGCCGATTACAAAAACAGATTCAAAAATAATTTTTGTTATTATATATCTTCAGTACATATCAATATGTATCGTAGGATCATACGAAAACACAAACAAAAACATGATTTAACGAAATAAATAGTATATGAACAACTTCATGATCGACATAAAGAAGAAAAATAAAGAGAATACAAAAATCTAATCAATCAAATAACACAAATTATAAAAACGGATTCAATCGAATATAAAGATCTAATCATTCTTATTATCTTATGTATATATATCAATAAATGCTGTAGGGTCATACAAAAACACAAACAAAAACATAATTTTGAATATAATCAATCAGGAAAAAAAAACGAAACAAAAACATGTTCTCAAATCAATCGAATAGTTTGAATCAAAATATGTACTCAAACAAAAACATCATAATAGATTTATAAACTTAGGTCCATTCTCGAATAACTTGAATTGGGATTTTTTTTCTTCTTGACAGATTCTCTATTCTCGAATTTTCTTTTGCTCCTTCTCTTCACAATCACTTTCAAACTCTTCAAGATGAAAACCTAAATTGTTAGCACAACAAGAAAAGCTGGAAAAAAAATGGATCTAAGTTCGACCAAAACAAGAAAAAATATCAGTTGATTTTACATGTTATATATTCGTTAGACACATGACGACTTTGAAATTCAAAAAAGCACATAACAACCCTCAACTTTTTTATTCCAATATTTATTTTTATCTTAAAAGATATTTTGACCATCGTTTAAACAGTATCTAATGGGTAGATTAAACTTTAACTAGGCCCATATTTTAGTATCTAATGGGTAGATTAAACTTTAACTAGGCCCATATTTTTAATAGACTAGTAATCCCTAGATTGGAATTGTCTTGCCTGCGTGGATCAAAAAAACGCTCATCGACATGTCAGCATAATTTATCCACGCGTACACAAAAACCTTACTTCTTACCGACTGCATATATCTCTGTACTGCCCATCTAGATAAGAAAACACAAAAATCCCAAAAGAACTGTAGTTATCTGGTACACACGTACTCATTATACGTGCTCACACACAAGAGGAGAAAGGAAAGAAGAAGAAGAAGAATAAAAACTCAAAATCTCAACCAAAAAGTGTCTTCTGTTTCCGTGTGTAGACAGACAGACAGACTTATTAGAGAGACCGAAAAAAAAAAAAACTGCTCAATGTTTAAAGATCAGACCTAAAACACCCCAAAATTAGGGCTAAAGTTTTCTCAGTAATCCCCAAAAGTTTCTTAAGCTGAAGATGTAATTTCGTGAAGGTTTTTCGTCTTTTATCTTCATCAACTTAATTTGTTTTTTAGGGTTTTTATATTTTACTTTTTGGATAAATTTTTGAGATGAAGGATCCTTCGGATCGAACAAAAGTTGTGCTTCGGCACTTGCCTCCTGCGTTAACACAGTCTTCCCTAATGGAACAAATCGATGGCCGCTTTGCTGCGAGATACAACTGGCTTACTTTCCGTCCTGGAAAAAACAGGTTCTTATCTTCTTCTTCATCTCTCTTTTTTTTTCTTTAATTGTTTTGTAGATTTTTTTTTTTTTGGTTTTTATGTGATTTTTTTCATTTATTTTAATTTTTGTGGAGTAATTTACTTCTGGAGTTTGTCGAGTGCTGTAGTGAGATTCTGGTTAGGGATTGTAGATGAATTTAGTGAAAACTTCAATTGAATTTGTCACTTTTTTAAGTATCTTATGGAAGTAATTGGTGTTATTTTAGGGTTTTAGCAGCTTGAAGAAGAGTGATTTGTGAGTACTGAGACTTTTGGTTTGCAGCTGTACAAATTGTAGCTGTGTAGTGATGGGATAAATTACACATTTATCTGTCTGTTCTTTCTCTAGGCTATCCAGTTTGTAGTTTTAGTATAAGAATTACATGCATGCCTTGTCTGATAGAGCTGACATTTGATATAGTAAACACCATCTATTATTTAAGGATATGGAGATTCGCCAACAACTTATGCTTTGAATGAATTTATGCAGCCATAAACATCAAATATATTCTCGAGCTTATATCGATTTTAAGAAGCCGGATGATGTTGTTGAGTTTGCAGAGTTCTTTGATGGCCATGTGTTTGTTAATGAGAAAGGTAATAAGCTAATCCTTTTTCTTGCTTCTTTAGCAGTAGTTGTTTGTTGGAAGCATGTGGAACGTGTTTCACTACTCTTTTATGGTATGTGCTCCTGTTTTACGCTACTGTAGATGTGTTTAGGGGGTTTAATTGATCATACAAATAACTTGATATGGATGATACCAAGCATTTAAATTGCAAAACAGTTGGTTTATAGGTAGTGGTTTGAGCTTGTTTTTTGTTATATCAGAAGCACCTTTTTCTTTTTGACTGTCTGATTTATTTCGAAAGACGACAAGTGATATTAAATAATAAATATTCAGTAATATTCTATTTTAGCTTTATGAAAAGCAGGACTAATTATCTACAACTATGAACTGTCATTATATTAAGGAAAAATTGTCGTGATTGTTAGGGTTGTATGCCTATTGTGACTCTAACAAAATTGTCGTACTTCTAGGAAGTAGGTTCGTTCTGACTGGAGGATATTGTACTGTGGTTACCTGTGTTATAGCCATCATTCTAAAATGTTGTTTTGAATTCGACAGAGTTCTTTACTTTTCATTATAAAAAAAACTATCAATGCTTTTGCCAATTCGCTGACTTAAGCCAACATTACTGTGGAGATATTGGTGGAGTTTTCCTGTGACGGAATGCGTGAGGCTTAAACCTCATGACACAGGAGGTGACCTGTTCAATATAGTAGTTGATGTAAGTTACTTGTAATGAGAACAAAGAATCAAAGGAATATGTCATTGGTTTCATATGTAGGACCATGTTTCTCCTTTATTCTTCATTATTTGTAAGAGTGAGGTTATGTTTGTAAAAAGGTATTAATGCTTACAGCCTGAACCGCAAGGGTTTTGTTAAAGAATAAAACGCAAAGTGAATAATCTGACTCTGACTAATAAATGCTTTCTTATGTTAGTTGTATGTACCATTGCATATTCCCGTCGTTCTCATGGCTGCAAGGTGATCACCTTCAGCAGAAGTTGGAAAACAGTTGTGGATTAATTTTCCTACTCTATGTAAATGCCTCGGGGAATTCCATGCTCCGTAGTTTACTTCTCTGTTAAGCAAGGTGCTGGCTGCACTTGGTCAGACACATAGGAGTGTTTCAAGCTACACTTACAGTGGGCTTAAAACACTGATTGTTTACTAACTGTTTGTTATTGTTATTCAGTTGAAACTTTTACTTCTATTTATAATGTAATATTATCGCAGGTGCTCAATTCAAAGCTATCGTAGAATATGCCCCTTCGCAACGGGTTCCAAAGCAATGGTCCAAAAAAGATGGTCGTGAAGGGACAATATTGAAAGGTATTAATTTGAGCATTCATTCTTATATCATTTGGAAGTGAAGACTTCTACTGTGATTGTGACTTGTACATGTCATATGGTTTTTGTTATTATAACGAATTTATCTTATAATTGACTAGATCCTGAATATTTGGAGTTTCTCGAACTTCTGGCAAAACCTGTTGAGAATCTTCCCAGTGCAGAGATACAGTTGGAAAGAAGAGAAGCTGAACGAGCTGGTTAGTTTCAGTAGTAAATTTCTATTCCAGATAATTGTTCTATGATAACATTATCAGTACAGAAACATGCAAACACAGTATACTAAATTACTAGTACATATTTTTGTACGGAAATATTCTTTATTGTCTTACTGGATCTCTAGGTGCCGTGAAGGAGGCTCCCTTTGTTACCCCTTTAATGGAATTTATTCGCCAGAAAAGAGCTGCGAAGAATGGATCTCAGGTGATATGTAGTCTTATTCATCTTATTATGGTTTGCTTTTACACAAAGACACCGTTGGTTAATTTTTGGATCACCTTGCGTTACTTCTGCTGAGTACCATCTTTAAACAGCTCTAAAAAGCCTAATGCTTCCAAACAACATCTTGAGAAACAGCTCGAGTACATCAGAAGGAACAAGAAATATGGTTTTCTGCTATAAATTGTTTCAGAATATGAAATGCAAATATCAACCCTAAGGACTGGGGATTGATATCCCTTGCAATTTAAGGGCAATGGTTTTAAATTATGGACGAAACTTAAATGTCAGAGGCTTATTCACAAAGTTCAAAAAAGAACAACAAAGGTCCGCCACCAGTTTGTTTTAGAACCCCGAGTTTGTTGCAGTTCCAAAGATGACAGTACTTTCAAGGTTGATCATCTGCTTTTTATGTTTTATGTAATGCAAGTGTGATTGTGTGAGGGTATCCCGTTAGTTAAGATATTTACCCAGTACTCAGGGTATAGACTTTAGATTAAGGCTGTAGTCCCAGTGCAAAATCCAGTCATAGTGTAGATATGGTGGTAAGAGTTGTGCAACAAAAGTCACAATGTCCAGCGATGGTTACAAATTATCACATTCTTTTCTGCATGCCTTGTATATTCATAGGCTGGGGTTGGAAGCACAAATCATGTTTTGCTAAAATGGAATATTCACGAGAGTCATGGAGTAGATCAATTATTTGTAAGGTTGTACCTAGTAGTATGTTATTGGTTTCATTGTTGACCATTTTGCTACTGTTACTCTGCACAGCAGAGTTATTAAGTTTCCTCTTTTACTTAAGATTGTATATCTTTGGCAGAGGCCATTGTCTAATGGGAAGCTTAGCAGAAGATCTGGTGGAGCATCACCCAGTAATTCAAGATCAACTTCCAGCAAGCGAAGTGCTGAAAAGAAAAAGGCATCCTCGACGGTACATATCTTCCATCCTGATACTGCTTTAGTTTTTCTTTTTCAAACTTTTTTTTCTTGACTCTATAGCTAGTTATGCCAAAAATAGAATGAAATTTGATTCTATCTCTTGATAGATTAGTTCCATGACTTCATTTTTCAAGGGTTGTAAATGAAATGCTAACATGTTTTTTCTGCTGGTTTGGCGCTAAAAATAGCTTGAAAAAGGTTTTAAAAAACCACCTGCTTAGGAAGCAAGGTGTCATGATGTGTAGAATAAAATAACAAGGGGTACTGATAATTTCAAACATGCATTTCTCCGTTAGGTATTTGGATGAATTCTATTGGATCTCCATGTACTCATAGACTGGAAGTCTTTCTCACGTATGGTTAACTAATAAAACTTCATGAGCGTGCCATATATCTACAGTAATAACAAATATAGGTTAATTATGATTTATGTAATAGAGGGGACTGCACTTAGGTGCAAAAGTGGTAGCTTGGTAGTTTCTTACCTTGGCTGCCTCGCCTCGGAAAAAGAGCATCTTTAAACTATATATGTGGCTAAGTGTCAACTAGATATTGTTATTAAGACTACTGTTTATGGGTCAAACTTATTGTGGTTTAAGTGTTAGTTATGCTAATTGTTATCAAGATTAAGACTTGTTTATTTTTGTTAATTTTTAGATTTGTAACTTGTAGTTACTATATGTTAGTTACAATTTTATATAATATTTACTGGGGGTATGTGTACTATTATATGGTGCCATGGCTATGACGTGTCGCCTTCCCCCAAATAATTAGATGTATATGGAATATATTGTCTGTGTGCGATGAACTCATTAACTAAGGGAGGGATAATAAAGAGGAAAGAAACTGTAAAGATGAACTTATTATGCTACCAGCACTAGCTAAAATATAATGCTTGACTTTAGAATCATGGAGTAAATAGAGAGATCACTTTTTCAGTTAATATTTGAATAGGTTGTCACTGAGGTAATTCAATATATATATCAGCTGAGGCAAGTTATTGACGCTTCATTGTGTTTCCTGTTATTAACTTCTTGTCATTTTCCCATCTTCTGATATTCTTTGTGTTTACCATTACTACTATTAGATGTCAGTTCATACCCATTTTCCATTTTTGATTCACAGTATGTTTTGAGGGACAGTCCGAAGAATATGAGTGGCAAGGAGAAACCAAATTACATCCTAGTGCCAAGGCGAGACAACCAGCATCGTTCAGACAAGTCAACTTCTGTAGCTGCTGCAACTGGAACAGAAACAGTTGAAGGCGAAAATGGTAGGTTTACAAACATTTTTTTCTCTGTTGTCAACATAACTAAAACCTAACAATACTATTATGGGGTAGTTGGATATTTCTCATAACCGAACAGTTCAATTGTTCTGCTAAGCTCAACCTCTTGGGAATGAATTACCCAATAAGTTCATCTTAGTGGCATTTTTTATGAATGCAATTGATATGAGTAACATTATAGTTGAAAGTAGTTAAGTAGATAATTGAAGGTTGCATGGGGTAATTTCTCAAGTAGTTATTGATACACAATATGAAATTGGTATACTGCTCTATTAGCCGCGCTAATACCTAGAAGCGGCACCGTTCTTCTTCTTTTTTTATTTTTTTCTATGAGTATTACTTGTTTCTTGTGGTTGTGATCTCTTCAAACGGGTGCTTCGTACCACCATTATTAAAGTTAAGTTATATTAAGGTGCTTGGGAAAGGTTGTTTACTGAAACAGTAACACCTAAGATAGAGGTGTAGTGACTAATTAATCGACAACATAAACTGCTCAGCGATGGCTCTACAAATCTTATCTGGGTTGGAAAAACAGTTTTTTTTTTCTTCATAGAGTTAGTGTAATCAGGGATGAGATGTTCGATTCGTTGTTGCTTGGAATGCAATTACAATTTCAAGGCGCTAGAAATATGTCTTGTCTATTACAGTCTAAAATTAAAGGTAATAGCTAATTAAGCTACAACTGAAACTGTTAAGCACTTTCTTGAAATCTTACCTGAGCTGGAAAAGCTTAAAATTTTTCATTTTACTCTTGTACAAAATTCTCTTCTGCCATTTTCTTGATACTTGATAGTGACTTGTAAAGATGGAGATTGTTCCCGTCTTTGTGCGCTTCTTTTTGAATGAAATATTGATTTTTGAAGCTTAGAGTAGGCTATACTGAATATAATTATTAGTACTGTTGTACTATTAGCACCACTATAAATTATTGATATTGTTATTTTAATGTTGTTGCTAACATTTGCATATTTTCAACATTATATAATGTGTGCTTTAGATTCATGCAACCATACGGTCTCTAAAATAATTTTTCCACACATTATCATCTTTTCCGCATTCTTGCAATGTAAAATTTATGGTGTATCTATTCAATGAAATTGCAGTCCCAAGCACTGCAGACGGAGCTCCTGGGACTGTTGTTCCACTAAAGAAGAAAGTCCTGCTTTTGAAAGGGAAAGAGCGAGAGATTACTCATGTGAGCTTTGAAATTATATTGTTTCCGATGCTTCTACGGTCATGCCAGAGTTGATTGTTTCTTTCTCTCACTTCCAAAATCTTTAGTCATTGAATGTGTTACAGTTGCAACTAGGAGCGATTTTCTAACTGAATGTTTGATGATGTAATTGACAGGCTTCTGGAAGTGGTTCTCAACCACTGGGTGTTACTTCTCCACTGAAAACTTCGCCCGGTGCATCCAATTTCAAACAGAACCAGCGACGTGAGCCAAGTGGGAAAATAATTAGAACCATCCTGTCCAATAAGGACACACATTCTGAACAGCAACTCCAGTCCTTAACTTTTGAGAAGGATAAGCGACCACCTCGGCCAAACAGCATGCCTTCAGTTTCGAAGGACGCTCTCTCTGGTGGTTCACAGGCTGCATGTGGTTCAGATTTCGATTCAAAAAGGGCTACAGATGATAAGGTTATTTTGAATGATAACCATGGTTTTGTCACAGGTAACGAAAAGCAAGAAAAACGCACTAGAAATAAGGATCGACCTGATCGTGGTGTATGGACTCTTCGTCGTTCAGAAGGTTCACATGCAAGTGATGAATCTTTGTCATCTTCCTCATCACAGTTGCTGACGGACTCTGTGGAAGGGATAACAATCCCTCAACATGTACCTGTTCATGGAGTTACCAATCCTGGGGATGATGCAGTGGACATTAGGTTCAGTAACAAGCCCAGTAGCAAACCTCGAAACCTGGAGGCAGCAGTTAACAATTTTCGGGGTGTGAATTCATCATCTGCCTACGACCACCCGCCAAATCATGGAGAAATGAAAGTGGACATGCCTAGTACTAGCCGAAGTGAAGTTAAAACTTTCGGAGGTGGTCGCAGTGGTTACTCTACCATAGAAAATGGTATATATGTGCTCTTAAAACTAAAGTTGATTACTTATTTCTGATTTAGCTCTGTTGTTTCTTTGGTTTGATGTTTGCAGCTCACTGTTATTACTTTGTTCAGGCTCCCATAGACATTCCGGTCGTCGTGGATCAGCACATGCGGTAAAGGATGTTGATGGATCCCCGAGTCCAAGTGATGGGAAGCCATCAAAAAGAGTAGTTACTGCTAACTATGGTTCTCATGAGGTGCAGTAACTAGTACTTTTGGTTTTGACTTGTGAGTTATTGGTGTACTAGTAGCACGACTTACAATCTTCCTTTGTCTTATTATCATTTTTATGTATGCACAGAAGCGAGTATGGGTTCAGAAGTCAGGCTCAGGTTCTTAGTACTACATAAACTGGTATGTCGCCTACCAAAACAACATTTTTTTTTGCCTTGTAAGTTTTATCTGATCATAGGAAATGCCATGATTAGGTTTCTCGTGTTCATAAATGCGGACATGTAAGTCATGTCTTTTACTTGCTCTATTGGTTGTGACTGTCATGTGACTCTTTAGTATTTGCCTGGATAAGTATTATTATTATTTCCGGTGAAGGAAAACCACACTGGTAGATTATTACTATTATTAGATTTATCTTCACTCTGATATGGAAGTTCGCCACAAATCCCGAGGATGCAGGTTAACTGTATTTTCAAATTGGTATACGTATTATTCGAGGATCTTTAAGATAAGTAGATAACTAATTATTTTTATGAATATCATCCTTCTTCCATGCTTTCCTTACAGACTTGTTATACCGCAATACTGTTAGGTTCACGAATTTCATTTGTTATGCAGAGTGTTACTGATATTTAAATATTTGTTTGGGGTATGGTTTCCTAGAGAGCCTTAATCCGGTGTTCAAGGCTTTTTTTGCATTCTTTCTAAAATGTCAACAAGCTGTCTAGTGATTTTTTTGTTTTATTTTGTTGGTTTTTCAACTTACCGTCTTGTAAAGAAGGGTGCTCTTAGAAGTTATGTCATTGGAAACTAGATGTTTATGGTGTCCAGAGTCATCGTTGATCCCTAGTAGGTTAGCGATTCTACTTGAGTTTTCAAATCAAATATCTCACATTCTCACTGCTTTGAGTTGCAATTCTGGATCTTCAATCCAGGTGACTGCTTGTATTATGAACATGGTTCAACCAATATGCTGGTTCATAAATCATGCCATTTCTCATGTTTGCACTACTGGGTGTTTTGCTTGGTTTAGATTGTATGTTTTTCTAAATTAATTGCAAAAAAAAACCTTACCATTGTGTCTAACTGATATAATTGCTTCAGCTTTTGACGCGAAGTTGGGACTTCAATTTTGGGTGCTGAAGTGTTGACTCTTCTGCCATTTTTCCATAAATCATCATTGGGTCTTCCCTCATTTTGGAGTGACCCTGTTGCTGCATGTTCTAGTCTTTCAAGATATGGAATTGGTTTTGATTGGGAAGGTAAAATCTCTGTGACTACTATAGGACGATTCCAGTGATGAGCTATTGAGACAGGGAACTATCAGTTGAGGATCAGAGATCGTGAGACTGTTGCCGATTTGGTGGATTAGAGGTTCTATACTTAGCTCGACCAAAGATGAAGACAAACATAAGGAAGAAAATTAGTTATAACCATATATATATATATATATAACATGGTATATTTTCAGTGACTTCTCCCTTGAGACAGACTTGGTGAAGCCTCAGTTGTTGGATGATATGTTCAACTAGTTGGGGAAAAAGCTCGACACATCCACGATCTGACTCAACATTGGTGGGGTTTGGCGAAGGGCAATTTCTGGTTGATTATTTTGTTGTCTTTTTCGACTTAAATCTGTGAATATAACCTTTTACAACAGTGAGTAGTAGTACTGCTCTTTACTTCTCTCACCCATCGCACGTAGTTATATATATAATATGTGGATATAATATACATTATGTTTCATTTGGGAAGCCAACACTAGATATGTGCGTTTGTAGTTGTTGATGGTGAACAAGAGTGGCTTTATACATCTTGGGTTTTGAAAGTTGTATGGGAAAGCTTTTCTGTTAAGGCTGGGAGGAAGTGTGGGCAGAGTTGTTGCTTACTTGCTTCCCTAGAAAGTTAATGAAAAGTAAACAAACCCTAACCAAATTTCGAGCTATGTATGAGGCATATTAATTGGTTTGCTCTTAGGTGTGTAATGTGCATGGCTGCTGGTTTGATGATAAAGATCATAATGTTTTTATTGGAGGTGATATTTTCCTTGATACTGAGTTTTGCTACTATTGTAGTGTTCTTTTCCCAGCTTGATTTCAGTTGTTTGCATTGTCATGCAATTCTCCTCTCTTTCTTTTTTTTTTCTTTTTTTCTTTTTCGGTTCACCATGTAATTGACCAGAGTATTTATGTCAAGACTTTTACCACCGCAAGTGCATGGTACCTAGTTCCAGTGGGAGGTGCAAGAGTTGGCCCCGTTATGATATCATGATCTCGAGCTGTTTCCTGGCTTCCTTTGTGGCCAACTAGCTCAATATTGTTTTCATGAAAATGGGACTGCATTCTGTGCGGTCGTGCGAGGTCGTTTTTCACGTTTTAGATTACTCCAGAAGCCGAGGTCGTGCGGTCGTTTTCCACATTTTTAGATTATCCATAAGCCGATGAGACCCCTACCCCAATCTTGATTCATGTACTTGAACAGAAACAGGCACCCGTAGTGATAATTTAAATGAATCAAATTAAGACCATTCTCTTTCTTAGGTGAAAATGCAACAAGCTTTTAAATTGATTTCTCTATTAAGTAAAACATTAACATGAATTCCAAACAATATGCAGTTCTTTTACTTTCCTTACGGATTACCTTTCGATCACTATGAAACTAAAGTATTATTTCTATTTAAAGAATAAAATTAGGACATCTCTTTTTCAGTTCCCACAGCCGGTGACAATCAAATTAGATTTCGATAGACCTTTTTCACCATTCTTTATTGTACGCCGCCTTGGTAGTATCGGAGCCTCACATTCCCTGATCTGCACCCTCAAGAAGCCAGAAATGTGTGTTTTATGTCTAAGATTTCTTGAACTATGGGATCTGAGCAATTTCAAGTAAAATTTTGTGCAATGACTGTGGCTTTGAGAAGAATGGACAGTGGTCACTGCCTTTAATCTTGAAAATACCCTCGGGGGGGTTTTCCCTTACTAGCTTCTCTTGGACATCTGCTGAGAGCGCATTGTCGTCAAGTGTTTGAACGAAGAACTTCCTTGCTGAGCCATAATTTTCATGAGACAAAGAGAGCTTTTCCATGAGTGGTCCAAGAGGAATCGGTCTCATGGAAACTGTAGCCAAAGCAACATCCTGAAATAGATAGGGACGAGTCAAACGCGTTGCTTACTAACAATAAACAAAAAGAAAAAAAAAATCACATTCTGCAGAATTCTGAGAAACACTTATCATACCCTGAGAATAATTAAAAGAGAGAAAAGAGAAACTAGCTAGACCAAATATAACCACATTCACATGTTTTTACTGCTGAATACAGAAGAGAAACTAGTTGTCCAGTTGTCTTAGACTTCAAAAATCCAAAAATCCAAAAATTATAAAAACAGAAACAGTATTGATTGAAACTTCCGAGAACGGGATCAATACCATTCATGATATTTGGACTACAATGATGTCAACACTAACAAAGCAGACACAGTTCTCTCAATTTCTACTATTGTGAAGTGAGATAGTATGAGATTAGCTCAAGCTATCAAATTTATGAACATTGGAGCAGCTACAGCTTGATGCATTCCAGGCCTGTGTAAGAGGAAACAGAGGAATCTCTAGCAAGGGAAAATCCATAATTACTTACATCTTAAGCAGTTGACAGATTCATTTTCTGATCAACTCTACAATCAGATGCTTACCAAAGGGTCAGATGACGTTTGACCAAAAGGCCCAAAAATTATTCTGATCAACTCAAACGACAAAATGCTTAGCTGATCCTCAGGATTCTCAGTTGGGATATTTGAAGCAAGACCTGTATTACTAGACACGTTTGATATCTGGACCATAAGCTGATATCCTTATTAGGTTTCCATCACATTAACAATTGGGTACCCAAACCATAGTGTCACAAGATTAATTTATTTTAAACACATTCTCCAGACAAGTGGAGATTACTGTAGAAGACCATGAAGCATCAGAGCTACCATGCACTGAGTGGTCGAGAACTTGTCTTGTACTGGTAAAAATGTAAATTAAAAGAAAGAGTGCGGTCCTATAAAATTAGTGCTAACATACACGCATTCGTTGATATAAACAAGCAACAAAAGAGACTCTTCAAATATCATCATTGAAAGCAGACTATAGCAAAAGGTATGGGATATAGATTTAAATCAATACCTTGGTAGGAGTCTGGTTGAAATATAACGCCTTCATTTGCTGTTTCTCAAACATGAGACTAGTAGGAGGTCTGTCTTTACCATTGGCATGCACCACGGACTGTGATTCCTTTAGAAAAATCTCAACGGATCCGAGCTGCACATATTAATTGTGTGAGAACCACAGAGCAGGAACATGACACATTGAAAATGCAACACACAATCCCAGAATCGTAAGCCCTTGCTAGGGAAACCAAGATTTACATCCAGCTCTAATATATAAATTTCTCTTTTGTTTTAAAAAATAGGCCAACCAATGGATATCTGATTATTCAGTTGACCAAGTGCTAATAAGATTTCTTGGTAAAAAGATAAAAATAGACAACTCACCTGTTCAGCGAACACATCAAAAGGCCTTTGGCCATCTAAGACCATAGTAGCACAGAGAAAAATTGCTTTTGAAATCTTGGTTGGATAATGTTCCAAAGCATATGAGATACTTGCACCTCCACAACTGTGACCAACCAAAATAACCTGTAAAGGAACCAAATTTATGCACAACAATCTCCATGAAAATTGGAATGAGTACTTGGGAAAAGCACAGGAACAGTGGAAAATTATGTACACAGCAATTCACCTTTTCATCCTCGGGTAAATCACGTAGATAAGTTATCAAAGGCTTTGAGTACTCTGCTAATGTTCCTACTTTATTTGAATCTGTTTGATCAATACCAGATCCTACGAGATCCAAGGCAATAGGAAGCAGACCCACTTCTTCCAACGAGGCAATCGTCTTGTACCAACACCATGCTCCAAATCCTTCTCCATGTACAAGAACAAATTTCTTCGTTTTGAAGTTCTCAAGATCTACTGCCTGCACATTACAAGTTAGTTAACTTAATCTCATCCACTGAAAATTGTAACAAAGACTTCGTTTTTGAAAGATGAAACTAGTAATTAAATGTATACCAGCTGCATATACACTGCCAAGTAACGAAAGGAGAAAAATAGAAAGTACTAGGCACACGTTTTTTGAGTAGAAGCAGCCAAGATAAGTACAGGAAGTGGATCCTCAATGGTTGGATATAACAATCAAGTCAATTATTATTTTTACCACATGGCAATCCTACAAGGTGATATCATTCCGCCTATGAGAGTTTTCTATGATCAGCAGTTGGATTGGATGCCCTTCTTCTTTGAGTATGTATACTATATATGATAATCTGGAATTGGATTGGAACCTTCCGGTCTGAGTATTATCTATGATCAGCAGTCGGTTTATAATTCCTTTTTGTCCACTATACAAATCTAAAAATGACCTGAGCCATGAGATTTTACAGGCTAATTTTAGTCCCTAGTAGATGCATCTTCTTAACTTAGATGAAAATACTCCTACCCCAGGAATTTCATGCTTCAAGTCATGTATTCTACCAGTCCCAACTCCTAAGATGTACTGGACCATAAAGAGTATATCTCTAGGCTCCAAATTCAAATATTTGTATCATTATTCAGTAAGAACAGATTGAAATTATACGAATTCAGATATCGAAAAAAACAACAAAAACAGTCCATTGAAATTAGCAACTTAGTGATTTTAAGCAGATCTAGTAAAAGTGAGAGAAATGAGTAACCTGTTGTTTATCATTGGCAAGAGGATCCCCTCCAGGATTGAGCCTTCTGGAACTAACTGATCCATGTCTTCTAGACATTGAAGCACCACCTTCAAATCTTTGAGATAACTGATGCTGTTGAATAGCCATTGAAAGTGCTCTTCTATGAAGTAATTCCTCTTCAGCTGGCATTTTTCTCTGTGATGTTCTTCCAACATTACTTCTACTCCTACTTTTTGATCCTCCTAATTCTCTTATATCTTTCTTTGTCATGCAAAAAAATCCATTACCCATTCTCAAAAAAACCTAAATTATTTCAACACCCACGATTTATGTTATTCCAATTTCGCTAGAACCAATCAGGAATTGTAATTTTGCATTCCTGAAATCCTCTGTTTATTAGAGATTTGATTGTTTTAAGTTGAACAAGAAGTGAGGAAGGAATGAAGGAGAAAATCCAAAATGAAATATAAAAATTGTTTCTTTCTAATAATTGAATTCTGAAAGTCTGATCTTTAACTTTTTCTTACCTAATTCGACTGTTATTTTATTCTTTTTTCTTCTTCTTCTTCTCTGTGACTGCAGACAAGATCTTACGAAACGTCACTCCAGAAGAAGCAAATAGTACTCCATTATTGGGATTGGATTTTCAGTCTTTTTACACTTCATGTTTAGTTTCGTTTGGTTCCCTTCTAGAATCTTAAAATACTGGACTATGCTAACTTGCGCACCTTCCCATTTCATTGACTTGGGTTGGTGACACGTGGAATGGAAAAGGTTACACAAAAAGAGGATGAAAAGGTATATCGCAGTACAAAATCCACGAGGAGGACAAACGAATGGAATATAGGTCATGAAAAAGCTAAAGAACCCTCGTAGGATTCTGCATCCACAAAATCATCCTACCATTTCCATTTAACTTATCATGGAAAAGGATGCCGGTGGCTGTAGTAAAACAAAAATGTAAACGAGTAACAGAATTTATCAATATTGGTAAAGGGGATGTCCGTATTAGCCGATGATACCAATCCATACGAAACAAAATTTTTAGACAAAAAATTCGATACCACTGTTCCTTGCTCGTAAAAATGGTCAAAAAGAAATAACTAGTATTAATCATCGTTGTACTAAGCAGTAGAACCCAAAGAAATTTGTGTATTTAAGTAATTTGGGAGAATTTAAAATTAATATGGAGCTTATTATGCTACAGGAGAGTAATGTTATTAGAATATCTACTTGGAGGAAACGCAAACTTGTCCAATCTCTTAGAAATTGTTTAATTCATTTGATCAGAATCTCTCTTTATTTCCTTGTATTGAGGGTTTTTGTCTAAGGGTCCTTTAACATTTATATAATTAATATAGTGATGTTCATTTAACCAGCAACGTTTGTTCGTCCATTCACTTACAAATGTATAATCAGCCCACTTATTGTGAGTGTATCTAGATATCATTACCTAAGGCTAAGTCCTATACACTTATCAAATAACTAAATTACTCATTTTAAGCTATTATATATATAATAAATGAAAAAATTGGTATGACAATTCGGTATATTTGCAGGTTTACATATTGCGTCAGAGTATTGGCCGCGCGACCAACTCTCTGACGCTGAGTTCTTATATCAGCCGTTGATTTTTCTTTAATCCAAGGGTGTTGGATCTGCAACAATGAAAACATTAAACAAAAGAAATTGTTAAGGTTAAGAAATCACCGAATTGATATCACACAATGGACAGAGCCACCTGCTCAGCAAATTGTCATTAACACAATAGTCCGCGGGTACTCCTTAAGATTGAGAGATGCTATACCCCAACAACGGAGATATGTCCAGGATAGAACTGCCCGTTATGACTTGTATAAGCATAATACAAATCACCCTCAAGAACTTAACAACAAGATAGAAGTGGAAGGGAAATAAACAAGCAGTGTGCGCAAAACAAAACAAGAAGAGGGGAAAAGAAGACGGGATAGTAGCTGCTTCTGGAGTGAGTTTAAATGGAGAAATTCGTTTTCTTTTATAGGTAGAAGAAGATAGCTTTGATGTCAATCAATTCCGTGCATGAAGCACGGACATAAAGTTTGAAATTCAATTCCATGCATGAAGCACGGACATAATGGTTAAAACGGAATTAAAACGGTCAAGTGTAATTCTCACCTAAAAACTCGTTGGGTCATACGCCCCCACATTTAAAGCAAAATTTAATTTGGTTTTAAATTCTTTAAAGAAATATATTCTGTTCAAAAAGGTAAGTCTTGGTTGGCCCGCAGTTACGCCCGCACCCGTAGCCACAGCCACACTCGCACCCACAGCCACAACCACATCCACAGCCGCAACCGCAAGTCCACAAGCCCGCAAACCGCAAGACGCAAGCATAAGATGCAAGACGCAAGCGCACCCGCACCCGAGCCCGAGTCAGTGTGTGCGTGCTTCGGTGCGAAGCACCGCACGTGTGTGAAAAGCATGGTTGCACCAACTAGCCCATAACCTTAGTCCTCCTCCAACCAAAAAAGTGTTTAAACCCCTAAGGGCCCTCCATTGGAAGCAACTTTCAAGGCAATAAGGAGAGGAATCATATTTAGTTTCTCCAATGTGGGACTAAAGGTTTATTCACAAAAGTGAAAAATGAGCTAGTGTTCCTTAGTGACTTATAGGTCCTAAGATCCATTCCCACCAAGACCAAAAACATTTGAAGTTCATTTTTCTCCAACAATCCCCCATATGAATGAAAACCCGATGAAAATCAGAAATCAGAAAGCGAGAAATACCACTTAGGCAATAGGTGTTCATAAGGTCTTGAACCTTTGCATAGTGAGAAATTACCGGAACTACTTGATGGACAGTGAACGCGATGTCTTGAACTGCCATCGTTTGGTGTAGTTCATCAATAACTTCCACGCGTGATATCTCTTTAGGTGCTGTCAAGTTTGTGTCGTTGTGTACATTTTGGCCCTGGACGTATCCCGTTTCTCAGAATGCTCTAGAGAATCAGCTCAATTCTCATAGGAAGCGTCCCACTCCCTCATTCATATGTGAGTTCCATCAAGAGTGTTACTCCTACACCCCACTTCAATCTTAAATTGAAACTATAAAACTCATTAAGACTTAATAAGAAGTCATCCTTCACATGCAGTCACACTATCACGTCTACACCATAGGGAAGGGACATAGAATGTAATTTTCTGACAGTGTTTTCTTTAACCCACCACAAATTAGTTGTCTCATTCAAAACCTTGATCTTGGGATCTCCAGTCAGCAAGGTTGAGTATCCTTCATGGCAAGTTTATTTAATGAGCTTAAGCCCCATCCCCCTTGATGCATTACTAACTATCTCCTTTGACAAGCCTTTCTTCAAAGGGTCCACGATATTCTCCTTAGACCTCACAAAGTCAACAGAAATAACGCCAGTTGAGATTAGTTGTTTTAAGGAATTGTGTCTTTGACGAATGTGTATAGACTTCCCATTATATTTGTTGTTTTTAGCATTAGCTATTGCAGCTTGACTATCACAGTGTATAGATATAGCTGACGCAGACCTATGCCAAAGAGGAATGTCTTCTAAAAAGCATCTTAGCCAAGCGACTTCCTTTCATGCTTTACCTAACGCCATAAACTCCGATTCCATAGTGGATCGAGCTATACATGTCTGTTTGGAACTCTTCCAAGATACCGACCCACACGCTAGAGTGAACACATATTCACTCATAGATTTAGACTCCTCTAAGTCTGATATCCAGTTTGCATCACAAAATCCTTCAAGGACCGCAGGGTATCTCTCATAATTTAAACAAAAGTTCAAAGTGTATTCAAGTACCTTAACACTCTAATAAGTGCATCCCAATGCTCCTGTCCTGGATTACAAGTATACCTACTCAACCTACTCACAGCATAAGCAATGTCTGGTCTCGTACAATTCATTAAATACATCAGACTTCCTATAACATGTGAATATTCAAGTTGTGAAACTCCATTACCCTTATTCTTTTTGAGTCTACAACAAGGATCATAAGGAGTACAAGCAGGTTTACAATCAAACTGGTTATATTTTCTAAATTGGATCTGCAACAATGAAAATATTAAACAGAAGAAATTGTTAAGGTTAAGAAATCACTGAATTGATATCACACAATGGACAGAGCCACCTGCTCAGCAAATTTTCCTTAACACAATAGTCCGCGGGTACTCCTCAAGATTGAGAGATGCTATACCCTAACTGCGGAGATGTGTCCAGGATAAAACTGCTCGTTATGACTTGTATAAGCACAATACAAATCACCTTTAAGAACTTAACAGCAAGATAGAAGTGGAAGGGAAATAAACAAGCAGTGTGCGCAAAACAAAGCAAGAAGAGGGGAAAAGAAAACAAAATAGTAGCTGCTTCTACAGTGAGTTTAAATGGAGAAATTCGTTTTCTTTTATAGGTAGAAGAAGATAGCTTTGATTTCAATCAATTCCGTGCATGAATCACGGACATAAAGTTTGAAATTCAATTCCATGCATGAATCACGAACATAATGGTTAAAACGGAATTAAAACGGTCAAGAGTAATTCTCGCCTAAAAACTCGCCGGCTCAGACACCTCCACATTTAAAGCAAATTTAATTTGGTTTTAAATTCTTTAAAGAAATATATTATGTTCAAAAAGGTAAGTCTTGGTTGGCCCGCAGCCGCAGCTACGCACGCAGCCGTAGCCACACCCACAGCCGCAGCCGCAAGACGCAAGCCGCACCCGAGCCCGTGCGTGCTTCGGAGCGAAGCACCGTGCGTGTGTAAAAAGCATGGTTGCACTAACTATCCCATAGCCTTAGTCATCCCACAACCACAAAAGTGTCTCAACCCCTAAGGGCCCTCCCTTAAAAGCAACTTTCAAGGTAATAAGGAGAGGAATCATCTTTAGTTTTTCCAATGTGGGACTAAAGGTTCATTCACAAAAGTGAAAAATGAGCTAGTGTTCCTTAGTGACTTCTAGGTCCTAAGATCCATTCACACCAAGACCAAAAACATTTTAAGTTCATTTTTCTCCAAAAAGGGTCCCTATATAATTTATAATTTCGATCACAACCTTTCTTCTAGGTTTAATCCAACGATTATTTTTGATTTTAACAATAACCACTTCTAAAGCAATTTTTTATTTTAATTAATATAATTTGATTTCAAAAGGGATAAACAAGGCTAATAATTTGATTGAATTAACTAAAATTATATTAAAATACTAATCTCTATTATATTAATTTACTATACTAAGCTTACAAGATATATACTAGGATGGTAAAAACTTAAATACACACTTCAATAAAAATCTTGGACAATCTTTGGTCTCATGTTTATCTTCATTTGACGTAACTTCCAATGGATGCGCTCTTGAGAAGAATTTTATTGGTTTTTGTGAGTAGTAGTACGGTTAACTTTCAAATTTTCTTTGCCTTCATTTTTTTTGCCTTGAACTCTTCTTTGTCTTTTATTAACTGCAGATTTGACTTGGTTAACATTCAAAACTTAAAAACCTTTGTGATTTTATCATTCTTATTAATAGCAACTTCAAGTATGACTTCCTAAAAATCAAGTTGGGTTATAATTTCCGTAATTAGAAATTCCTTTGTAAATAATTAGTAGAAAATTAAGATTTTTGAGTAGAAAATTTTAGTGAAAATTTTTTGGTGTAAAAAATAGTTTGAAAATATAGGTATTTATAAGCGGTGAAGAGTTAGCCGTTGGCGATATAGTTTTTGTCGAACGACAGAGTTTTCGTCGCCAGCGACAAAGACTCTTAGTCGCTTACTCCATTTCCAACGGTGGCATGGCTAGTTTTCCCTACCATCTAGCTTGGGAAACTAACCATTTTTCCCATGTGCATAGAACTTGGCCTAATGGAAATTTCTATGGAGTTGGCTAATTGGAAAGTCTGTCAAATTAGAAGCCATTATGGGCTTACCAGGTTGGAAAACCAGCAAATCCGTGGGTTTGCTAATCGCGACAGAGACTACGCCAATCCGATTTCAACCTCATTTTGCTTACACCTTATCCCACGAAATCTCTTTTAATCTCAACAATTTTTTAGTAATCTCACATTGATCACTTAAAAAATGGCTCAACGAAGATTTTGTGCTCCTAAGTTTATGCTAAATGAATATTTATCTATTTGTAAAGCTTATGTATTACAATCACAAGCTCCTCAACCAATGATTGTGGATTTTTGAGACCGTTCATGAAAAATTCATCGCAGAGACCGGAGACCCGAAAAATATCCAACGTTGTTGTCGGCTTGTTTCCAGACAATCAACCATGAAGTAATGGAATTTGTTGCTTTATCAATGCAAATTAATTAAGTGAAAATAAGGTGGGAAACTGATTATGAAGTGGTAAGAACAATATTTGAAATACTTAAAATTTTAAATTCTTAAGTTGTTGTGATCCTTAACTTATTCTATTCGTGAAATTGGGGAACAAAGAGCTTTACCGAAATAACGATTATAGAAAGGAAAAAGTTTCAGCATCGAAGGTTGTTTCGACATTCTTAAAGTGTTGAAAACATTCAATCCTTTTTTGTTGAACATTGCTCCGCCATATATATCTCAATGAAGGCGTATATTGAATAGTCTAGTTTTAATTAAATATAATAGTAATTTTAAATTTAATATGTTCTTCGTCAAAAATTACTTGCTTAATTAGGGCTTTGCAAATATATTAAGGAATTAAAATTATATCCGCACAAACCCTCAATCTCCTAAATTACTTGTTTAACATACTAGTTTTTACTTCTTAGTTTTTGTTTTGTTTATTGATAATCACAGAATTTTATGAGGAAATATAAAAATTTCTTGGTACATTTTTACCAAAAAAAAAAGCTTATTTATGCAATTAAACTGGGACAGAAGGATCATCTAGTTTTAATTCACCAAATTGGGGACTATCCTAAATTAATCGGGGGCTATAAATTCATTCCCAAGCATAATAGTATACTAAGGGGTGTCTAAAGTATGTTAAGTTATTTTAATACCCTTGCATAATTCTAATTAAAATTAGCCCCCATTTCATAAAATTCATTTAACCAAAATCTAAAATCTAAAAACTATTCCTATCTCCTTCTATCTTCTATATTTTTCCTCCAAAATCAACGTTGTTTAATTTTTTCAAAAATGAACCGTCAAAATAAAGAAGTATAAAGTCTGAAGGTACTGCTAAAAAAGGTAAACCAAAAGTAGAAATTATCGAACCTATTGAAGAAATTCCTTATCAATGGCCAGAATGAGATCATAAGTAATAATCTAAAATCAATCTCATTACTTTATTGTTTGAATGGCATATTAGGTCATAAAATAGATTTATGATGATTTGTAATGTTGTGGTCGTCATGGTATCTTTTCACCTATCATGACAACTTTTTATGTTTCATATTAGTCATCATGCTTGTTAGATGCTACCATAATGACTTTTTGAAACTATTTTTCATAACTGAAAGAATAATTATCAGAGTCGTCATGGTCTTAATCCCTAAACTATGACGACTATCGAATCAGAGAAGGAAGAGGAAGATTACGATAAATATTTTGTACGTTGGGATCCAAATAAGATGGATGAGTATAGATTTGAGCTCAAACTGGAAGAACCATTAAATTTTTTTCCTGGGAAGCAGACTTCACACTAAGGAACCTCTATTTAAATAAAAATGGCAACCTAATTCCCGACCATCCATCAATTCAGCACGGAGAAAATGATAAGGAGAAGTTGGTGACAAGAAGGTGGGAGAAGCTGATGATGCTAAAATCGGAGAAGGAAAGGAAGAAGAATATGACATTAATGAGATTGATCCCTTTTAATGTCTCTTAACTGGTTTCTTTAATCTTTGTTGGGTGTTTTTAAGATATTTTAGACAATTTTATATATCAAGTAATTTAGGTTGTGGTTTGAGACTTTTAGGTTATGTTTGAACGAATAAAGTTTCAAATTTTTCACTTTACTTCTTGTATGATACTTTTAGGAGATTGAAGTAAAGAAAGGTAATACATTGGTAAAACGGAAAGAACAAAATTCACTAAGGTTACATGTCCCATATTTGGTAAAAGACTTTGCTTCCAAGAAGTGATTCCTCTATCAAGCCTTTCTATAATAGGTTTCCAAATATGCTTGAACTTAAATTTGAATCCCAAAGACAACCCTAGGTACGTGATTGGCAGAAAATATGTTTTACAACCTAGTTTTTTTATCCTAAATAGATAAGTCAGAGACCTCCCCAATTACGACCATCCTAGTTTTATTACTATCTATTTTAAGGTCTGAGATTCTAAAGCACCTCAAAGTTGAGAAGAAATTAAAACATTGGTCTCATTTAGCTTCCAAGAAAATGATTGTGTCATCAACGTATTATAGGTGAAATATAGTATTTGTAGAGAATATCCAAAGCCCTTGATATATCCTAGATTTTCGACTCGACAAAAAAGTTTAATTTAACTTTTCATGGCAATATTAAATAAAAGAGACGATCAAGGATTTCGTGGCTAATTCCCATACTACTTCCTATTCTTTCGGAAACACCACCGTTGATAATTACTGAAAATAAAATAAAAAAAAATAATAAAGTTTTCTCTGGATAAAGCTTCATAACTAAACCACTGAGTTTATTCCTAAGTCTGATATCAACCAACTCGTTTGCATTAAGAGATCCATCATGTGTTTGTCTTCCCTTTATAAAAGTTGCTTGATTAAAAAAGTTCAATAACACCTTTCAGTCGATCCGTCAACACTTTTTCCATAATCTTATAAACATTAGATAATAGACTGATAGTTCTATAATCTATAACCGTTTCTGTTTGAAGCCTTATATAGGGGCTTCCCATGGTTGAAGGCTAACCCAAATTTTGGATATGGTATATCCTATACCAATAGTAAATGT
Source organism: Papaver californicum (assembly GCA_023531435.1). Lineage (NCBI taxonomy): Eukaryota > Viridiplantae > Streptophyta > Magnoliopsida > Ranunculales > Papaveraceae > Papaver > Papaver californicum. The sequence goes on along the minus strand of JAJJMC010006198.1, from coordinate 1,478,122 downwards.
CCATATTACCGTTGTCTTCATAAAAAGTCTAATTTTCCCTCTTCAATTCATTAAAACCTAACCGTAGACATTCTTCTCTATTAATCGGTTTCTATTCCTTCTCCATTTCACCTTCCTTCTCCATTAAAATTCATCGTCTTCGATTAATCGTCGACTCAAAAATTTATAATCGCCGATCAAACGAAGAAAAACTAACTCATCAAGATGACAAACTCTACTAAAGGTATAGAAGGTAGCAGTGATTTGAATCCAAAGCAATCAAACGAAGAAAACCCAACTCATCAAGAAATTGAAGAAGAAATTGGTGCTAAAGGCGATCAAACTCCCCAAGCACAACCAATGGGGTATATAAGGTATGATTCTACAAGAACCCATGCTATTTTTCTCCATTTTATGATTGTAATGTGTTAAAACGATTGATTTCAAGTCCAAAAATTAGGTTTCCAGAAACATTTACGGTTGGGTTCGATTGGAATCCCAACCGTAAATATATGTCCTCAAGAACTTACGGTTGGGAACCCAACCGTAACTGGTTTCTTTTAAATTTTACGTTCAGGTTATTTAAATACCCAACCGTAAATCAGAAGGAAGGAGATGAAGATGATATTTTACGGTTGGGTTCGATTCTGAACCCAACCGTAAACTATTTTGCACTCAAAGAAAAATTTGTACTTACGGTTGGGTTCAATTCTAATTGCCAACCGTAAATTATCCTGGATAGTTCAAATTTTTTGTTTTGAAGATTATTTACGGTTGGTTTCGATTGTCAATTCCCAACCGTAAATTCTCCTGGTTAGTTCAAATTTTTTTTTGATGATTATCTACGGTTGGGTCTGATTGTCAATTCCCAACCGGAAATTCTCATGTGTAGTTGAACTTCTTTTTGTTGATTATTTACGGTTGGGTTCGATATGTGTAACCAAACCGTAAAGAATTCTGAATTTTCAAATTTTTGATTGATTGTTTGTGTTGAACTGTTTGGAAATTATCTAAATTGCATTGATTGTATGTTGTAGGAATAAGGATAGAGCAAAACCCAAGAACAAGAGGGGTAATAATTTAACACCAATTGATCACACTCCAACCCCTCGCCACGAAGTTCATTTAGGGGTAGATAATAGAGGCTTGAGAAAGAACGATAAGAAGAAGAAGAATTTTGAGGTAGGGGGTGGTAGCTCTACTCAAAAAGTACTACCTCAAGAGGAAGATAATGTTTTCCAAAACTTCGAAGATCTAGCGGTGGTGAGTGGAGATGCGTTTGTGATTAAAGAACCACCACAAGAGGAACAATGTGATGAAGAAGAGACGGACGAAGAACAATTTGTCGATCAAGGCAAAGGTAAAGAAATTTTTGTTGCTTCTACTCAACCTCAAGTGAAGGAAAAAAATCCAAGGAAGAAACCATCACCGAAAGGCAAGCATATTCCCAAAGGCAAAGACGTGTTGTTGCCTAAGAAGAAGAATGGAAAACTTTGGGGTGAGGCCCCAAACAGGTCTGCAATATTATTTGGTTATCCGCATTCATGGGCTGCCAAAGTTGCTGAGACTAGGGTATTAATCTAAAAACTTATCTTGTTTTGTTAAATTTTCGTTTGTTTAACTTCAAGTTATAACTTGTTGGTACGTTTTTGATTAAAAAATATTGTTTTTATTTTTTGTAGGATCATACACAGGCCGTGAAGAAATTGGTTCGTCAAAGGGCTCAACATTGGTCGTTAGCTGAAGAATGTAAAGTCGTCCGTGTTCTCGTAAATGGTACAGGGTTAGATCCCGGAATTACCAATTCTATGTTGGAATATGACAGTGTTACCTGCACAGCCTTCAGGGAACGTTATTGGCCTGAAACCGATACGTTTCATCTCCCATTAGGCGAGATGACAATAACGTCGGATGATGTCAAGTCAATTCTTGACTTACAAGTTGAAGGAAAAGCCGTGTATGAAGATTTTGACAACAACATATCTTAGAGTGATCTATGTGTCCTTGTTAAAGACACACTTGGATGGGAGAAGACAGAAGCCGAGTTAGAGTTTAAACTGGCTGCTGGAGATAAACCGGGTGAAGTTCCGAAGAAAGGTTTATGTATGACTAAGAAGATCTTGTTGCATAGTCTGAGGAAGAAGTTTGGAGGAACCCTGCAATTGGAAAATGATGGGGTAGTCTTAGATGAAACTAGAGTTATGCGTACATCCATGGCGTATCTTTTATATATGCTAGGTACCATCTTTTCGCTGACAACTCAGGAAATAGGGTAAACGCTCACTTTCTATAGTGGTCGAAGGATCTCCAGAAGACGCATGAGTATTCATGGGGAACTGTCACCGTCGCTTACCTACTTTCCAACCTTAGAAAAGCTTCGAGGGTTAGAGGTACTGAGATTGCCGGGAATACTGGTCTTCTTCAGGTAATTTATTGTTGGAATTTCAATGTTTAACTTCAAATTTTTTTTTGCGCATTATCTTATATTAATATTTATTATCTTCATAGGCATGGGTATATGATCACTTTCCGATCCTGGCTCCTAAGACGGAGTGGAGCGGTGATTTTACTGGACCTACAGGAAAGAAATTCATATTCACCGGTACTCAGTCAAAGCGTAAAGAAGTACAGATAGCAAAGAAGATAAGTGAGATTGATGCTTTCACCGTAGAAGATGTGGTGTTTGATCCTTATGTGAAGATTGACATAGTTGATGATGGAGTAGTAGAAGATTTACGTCGATTATCGGACGTGGCAGGCTACAACGGGCCTTTGTACCATCCGTTTGGGTTCGTGATGTGCAACCCTCGTCGAACTCTCCACCAATATGGCTATGTCCAAACTAAGGTAACAATCGAAGCCTTTAAATTGTGTGTGAATAGCTCCATGATCGAAGGCCCAAGCATCGTGCTCAACTACATCCCAACGCCTTCGGTCGCGGTTTGGACAACCGCCATAAACCGGAATACCAAATCCAAATGGAGGAGGTAAATCCATCTCCGGGCACAAAAGAGGCCGTAGAAGATTACTTGGATTGGTATCGCCATTTTGGTCATCCAAATGTGACTAATATTGATCTGGAATCTATGAGAATACTTCAAAGGGGTCAAGGAAACAACAAAGCAGATGGTCTCAGTGATGTTTGGAAAAAGGCATATTTTAACTTGGTACGTAAATTACTTATGTTATTAATGTTTTTAAGATTTATTACTAAAGACTAAACCAATATTTGTTTTCATATGTGAATAAAAAAAGAAAGCACTTGCATTGGCAGAGTCTATGACTCCATCTGTGTAGTCCATACCGGCCAGTACGGCCGGTATACCGCCGATTTTACCGGTTTCGGCCGAAAAGCGAAACGAAATCCGGTATACCGGTAAATGGTATTCAACCGAAAAAATCGGCCGGTATGGAACGTACCGGTTTGACCGGTAAGGTCAGTATGGACCGGTACGGCGATTTTTTTTTTTTTTAAAAAAAATCTAAAAAAAAAAGTTCAAAAATAAATAAATATTTATCCTTGTTTTAGGGTTTTCAAATTTTACTCATATTTTTTTATGATATTTTAGAATTGTATATGCATATGATAATATCTATAATTAATCTAATGATCTTGATTAAAATTGTAATATCCTTGTTTAATTAGTATTTTAGACGATGAACTTTGAAGTTGTTCTTGTTTCTCTTGTGTTTCCAGTTTGAACTTTGTATGAAATCTATGGATCTATATATTTTGGATGACTAGTTTTTCTTTCTAAACTTTTTGAAAAACGTTTGTTATAAGGTGTTAAAATATATTTATATTTATAAAATGTGAACTAGTATTTTTCTATAAAATTATAGGTATAAAATATATGGACCGATATTTCACCGATATTTAAAACCGAAATTTCCCCGGTATACCGGCGTACCAGTGTATCGCTCTCGACCGGTATGAACCGAAATCCGGTATGGTACAGCCTTGGACTCCATGCATAAGTAGAGGTGATGTGATGACAGTTGAGCAACAAAAGAACCATACAAAATGAGGAAGCTTCATGAATCAAACGAAGATGAGAGGGTGCGAAGCTTAAAGAGGAGTAGAGCCGATACAAGAGGTGTGAATACTAGCCAAAGAGAGTCGCAACTTAGTGATGAAGACACACATGATGAAGCCGGGGATGAGCAAGGTGGTGCTCGTACTCGTGGCAGTCGTGTTGGTGCTCGTACTCGTGGAGGTCGTGCTGGTCCTCGTACTCGTTGTAGCACGAGCAAAAAAAGAGTTCTTCATGGTGATCGACATACCCCTCCTCCTCCTCCTTAACTCTACTTTGATTCTAAAAATTGCGTCAAACTTAGGTTTTTTTTTATGGGTGGATTATAACTTCTTGCGACAATATTCATATCTCAATTTAGTTAGAATGTATGAGAAAGTTTTTATCTTAAATTGGTCTAGCTAAATTTCATGTTTTATTTACAAAAATTTCAAGTTGGAAACCAAGCAAAGGAGAAATCAACTTAAAAAACAAAACAACTGATTATTTACGGTTGGGTCCGCAAGTCCATACCTAACCGTAAAATAGCCAGAACCATATTTCCTAAAGTTACGGTTGGTTTTTGAATCAAAAACCAACCGTAAATATTCCTGGACCCTTTTATAGTTGGGTTCAATTGACAATTTCCAACCGTAAATTATCCTGGATAGTTCAAATTTTTTGTTTTGAAGATCATTTACGGTTGAGTTCGATTGTCAATTCCCAACAGTAAATTCTCCTGGGTAGTTCAATTTTTTTCTATGATTATTTACGGTTGGGTTCGATTGTCAATTCCCAACCGTAAATTATCCTGTGTAGTTGAACTTGTTTTGTGTTGATTCTTTACGGTTGGGTTAGGATGTCATTTCCCAACCGTAAAACTGCCAGAATCACAATTCCAATAGTTAGGGTTGGGTTCGATTGACAAGTTTCAACCGTAGACCAGCCAGAATCTTAAAGAAGGACAGTTTTACGGTTGGGTTTTTGAATCGAACCCAACCGTAACTGGTGCAACAAATACCCATGTACATAATGCGTTACAGTTGGGTCCTATGCTAAAACCCAACCGTAAAACTGTTACGATTGATTGTTCCGCCATGAAAATACGGTTATGGTTAGATAAGGATGAACACATAACCGTAATTGTTAGTTACGGTTGGGTACGATGCTGAAAACCCAACCGTAAAACTGTTACGATTTGGTTTTCCGCGATGAAAGTATGGTTACGGTTTGGTTAGGATGAATACCTAACCGTCAATGTTGTCTACGGTTTGGTTCGACAAGAAAACCCAACCGTAATGTTCCCTGAATCACAAAAAAAATCATATTTTTTTACGTAATTTCATCAAATTTAAGTCATAAAAAGACCAAGAGTTTAGGTTATAGATAAATCTGACTACTCTGGTTGAGTGAATCAAAATCAAAATTTGAAGTCAAAATCTTTTTTGAACTAGGAAGTGTAGAAGTCAATTATATTAGCTTTAATACTCTCCATTCTACCAACATATTTCCATTCGAATCTCTTAGACAAACAATTCTATTAGCTCTCTTTCTCGAGCTAGCATACATATAAATAATTAATATTGTTGTCCCCCATTCTTATACTACCTCCGTTTTAGGAAAAGAGTTACTATCACTTTTTCATTTTAGCCTAAAAATAGGTCAAACTAAAAAAGTGATAATAGCTCTTTTCCTGAAACGAAGGAAGTATAAGTTTATTTAGATTTTTGTCAGACCGGACCTTCTTTCATCAGCAAAAGCTTACTTAAATGAGCATTTAGGTATGCACGTTCAACCACTTCACTAAGTTCTCTAACCTCTTATGTCAGTTTGATATTTTTTAACTCCTACATAACATGATTTATTTATTTTTGTAGACATGACCAAAATTCTTTTTAACCCGGACTTTAATTTTCTTACTAGGCATTTGAAGTTTCCTCTAATAGCATAATACTAGGTGAGCCAATAACATGCGTAGTAGTCTACCCTTCTTTTATCATATCAAAAAATCCGGGAATTGATAAACCACATAGTTCAAACCTGAAAGGAGGAGTGGCCCATCCCTCATCAAAACTCAAGCAACGGAGACGTATGGTTAGAAACGGGTTTTACTAAATCAACTTACACCACATCTGGAAATTTTGACATTCAATCCTGAGATAAAAAAATCATGTCTATTCTTTCCGTGATAGAAGGTACGGACGACTATCAACAATGGTGAAATCAACCGTTTATAAAGAAGTCATTGTACCAATTATGTACCATAACACAACTTGATCTAGAGAAAAGAGATGTTTGTTTCGCTCGTGAAGAGGTGTAAATCTTGCACCATGGGTACTATTTGTTAGTAAATTAAAGAAGCATGACACGTGGAAGAAGATCAAGTTAAGAAGCAACCAGATTAAAAACGGGTGAGAAACATAGGATCATTATTAAAGATATCAAAATTTCAAAAGGCACGAGACGTTTCCTGACATCTGAGCAATGAATCGCATGAATGACACATAAGATCGAGAAAGCGGAACACCATCGAACAAAACAAACATCATTAAATGATAACTGATCGGGAAAGTAAAAAGTTATTATTACTATATTATTTTAGGATCGAGAAAGTACAATGTAATAATTACTCTATGGTCGAGAAAGTAAATTGTAATAATTACTCTAACATTTAAATGATCGAGATTACAGAAGTCTTTAAAGATAAGGAAACACGCGTCGAACATATAAAGCATCGAATCAGGAAGTAATTAAAAGTGATCTGTCATCTATATGATCGCACCAAGTAAAAGACAAAATACAAGAACGATAGATACATCGAGACAAGATGGATCGACCCAAAGAAGAATTGATCCAGAAACGATGACCAGGCTATAGAAAATGACACGTTGCATAAAGAGCGACCCAGAAAGATGGATCTATAAATAGAAGAGATCAAACAACAAGGAAAGGGACGGAAAATAGAAAGAGAGAAATACCAGAGAAAAGGAGGAAAGAAATTTTTAGGTACGATCCTATGGGAAATAATGATATAGTGTATGAATTTCTGTATTGAAAGGGATTTTTTGTAACCAATTTTATAAACCCAGAAATTACAAAACCTGGATGATTAATTGTATTAAGTTTAGAAAGTTTGGAAAAGTATGATTCTTTATTACATAAAAGAATGTTTCTCTATTGTAAGCTTACATTTATTTAACTTGAATCCAAGAGTTTGATTGGTTGTTTAGCTGAAAGGATTTTTTGGCTTAAACAATTTGGCGCTAGAAACAGGGACGAAAAAAGGATTTATCCTACCTGATAAATGAAAAAGGGATTTAATAAAAAATAAAATAAAATGAATCATCTAGGAAAGAATTTTTTTTTTTTTTTTTTTGTAAGAAAAGATGGGAAAATTTAATTTTGCAAGATGTGAAAAGTAAGGCTTATTTACATAAGTATGTTTTATTAACATGAAAAATACCTTGTGAGGAACAAGATAGATAAAAATATGAAACAAAAATTTTTTGAAGAAGGAAAAGCTGGATATGTGATAGGGAAAGTTTACAGTTAAAATAATAATTAGAATCTCTTATGATTTGATAGATAAGAGTTCATTTGACTAATTTTTTGAGAAAATTTTAGATATCGAGGAAGGAAAACGATCGAGAAGGCAAAAGATAGTGAAGAAACAGCAAATTCTAGAAGATATGTCTCAAGACGCGAATTCTGGGAACCAAAATAGTAATGAAGGCTTGGAAAATAGACTAGAAGAAGGGAGTGATTCAGGACAACAACAAAGTATTGAGGGAAATCATACCCCAAGTCAAGAATTGATGTCAAATACTGTGGTTCAGAATTTCTCTTCAGATCATGAGAGTTCTCGAAGAAAGACATGACAAATACAGGACCTATTAGAAGAAATAAAGGAAATAAGAAAGGAACAAAGAGCAAGCAACCATCAAATTGAGTTACTAGCAACCGAAAATCAAGTTTTAAAAGATGTAATTCAGCGAGAACAAAGACCAACTGTGACTGGAGTACGAAATCAGGAGCCAATGTCGAGTAGACAAATATCAAGAAATGAACAGCGGAATCCAGATCAAAGAATAGTGTTAGCAGGATCGACATCTCGAGTAAGAAGACAACAGGAAACTGACTTTCAACGAACCCAATGGGAAACATGTTTGGAAGCGATGGAACAAATGAAGGAGAAAATTAAAGGATTAAAAAATAAAGAGGGGGGAAGGATAGAAGAGGTATTGAAAGAAGCAAAGCGAACACCGTTAGCGCAACATTTAACGCGCGTGTCATTACCAAGAGAATATAATATTCCAGCGTTCGAATGTTACGATGGAACTAAGGATCCAACATCGCACTTAAAGTATTATAACCGAGTAATGACGCGATGGGACGGTCATGAAGCGATCATGTGCAGATGTTTTCCGTCAAGTTTAACAGGGACAGCATTATTATGGTACGACAGATTACCGGAAAATTCTATCAATAATTATGCACAACTGGCCAGAAAATTTTTAGAGGCATACATGTATAACAGACCAATTGATTCAGGGGAGGACAGACTTTATTCTTTAATATCATGGCCAGAAGAATCGATCCGATCATATACCACTAGATGGCATTCAATATGTCAAGCAATAGGTGATTTAGACCCTATGACAGCTATAAACCATTACAAATGGGGGATTGTAGATCGGAAGAGTCAGCTCTTCGTTGAAATCCATCGAAATAATCCAAAAACTGAAGGCAAATTGAGAGAAATAATAGAAACATGTGCAAGACTCCAAGATATACAGGATCAAGGATCGAGAATTAATTCTGAAAATCAAGGAAATACAAGGAGAACAAATTCAGTTGAAGAATTACCAGAACAGAAAAGGAAATGTCCTCCAAAAGTTGAATCAAAAGAATCAAAACATCCTCGACAAGGGAATGGAAAAAATTTTGCTCAACAATTTCGAGAAAGAACTTTTACCAAGCTTAATGTTTCATATTTCAGGTTATTCAACATTTTGAAGAATCGACCAGGTTTTCAATGGCCAATAACAAAGGGAAATCAACCGGAACATACACAACACTCCAAAGACTATTGTGAATACCATAACTACAAAGGACATACAACAAACAACTGTAGAAATTTTATAATGGTACAAAGAATGGTCGATGCTGGAGAATTGAAGGAATTTGTTCAAAAAATTGAACCATCAGAAAAATATGATGAAGGCAAAGCAATACATATTCCATATAACAAACAGACAATTAATATGATTTCATGTGTGGAAAAGTGTGATACAGATTTGAATGTAGCAATCAACAAGAAGTTGTGCAAGAGAATCCGGAACCACGAGGCCTTTAGAGTTCAAGGAAGGCAAGTAGAATTATGGGAGGATTGGATGGCACATCCATTAACATTTTCTGCACAAGAAGTAAATCAAGAAATTGAAATGCATAATGACCCTCTTGTGTTGACGTTATTGATATCTGGTTGGAATGTCAAGAAAATACTCTTGGATGGGGGCAGTTCATTAAATGTGATGTTCTACAATACATTTTGTAAAATGGGTTTTAAACAAGATCAACTCATCACTTCACGATTTGTCATTTATGGATTCAATGGAATATCGTCCAAGCCAAAGGGAGAAATTGATCTTGAAGTATCGGCCAGACCGATCAACATTCTGACAAGATTTAGTGTTGTGGATGCACCATCCCCGTACAATGCTATAATTGGAAGACGATGGGTTCATCAATTAAAGGGTGTAGTATCAACTTATCATCAGTATCTACGGTTTCCAACACCACGAGGAGAGATGGAAATAAAGGGAGATCAAGAAGATGCTAAACTTTGTATAATGGCAGAGACAAGAATAAATGAAGAACGGGAGCATTTACAATGTAAAAAGAAAAAAGAATCAAGAATTAAAGCAAAGGAAGAGGAAATAAATCAATACCTAGAAAAAAATGCAAAAAATAAAATAGAAAGTGAAAAAGGAGAGAATAGCAAAAATCAAGAAAATTTGGAAAACCAGCCGCAAAAAGGAGCGATGTAGCAATTAAAGGGAACCCCAACTCCAATTGGGATTCCAAAACCAGTTTTCACCCCAGTAGAGCAAACAAAAATTATAAACATCGGCACCGCAGAATGCCCCAAGCAAGTGCGAATTGGGACGTTAATAAAATCAGATGTGGAACAACAGATAGTCAAATTGCTTTGTGAATATATAGATGTGTTCGCTTGGAGAATAGAAGACATGCCGGGGATCGATCCCAGCATCGTCCAGCATGAATTAAACATACATCCTGATACAACTCCTTTTCGCCAACGGATACGAAAAGTCGCACCAGAATATCATGAACAAGTGGAAAAAGAATTAGCAAAACTTTTAGGTGCAGGATTCATTCGAGAGGTACGATACCCTACATGGATTTCTAATATGGTAATTATCCCGAAGAAGAACGGTGGAGTAAGAATTTGTATAGATTTCACCAATATAAATAAGGCATGTCCAAAAGATAGTTACCCGCTCCCAAACATCGACCAACTAGTAGATGCTGTTGAAGGACATGAGATGTTATCATTCATGGATGGACAATCTGGATACAATCAGATAGCGTTAGCAGAAGCGGATCAGGAACATACATCGTTCTTCACTCCACGGGGATTGTATTGTTACACCAGAATGCCATTTGGGTTACGAAATGCAGGAGCAACATATCAACGTTTAGTGGACGCAATATTCAAACCATGGATCGGAAAAACTTTGGAAGTTTATGTGGATGACATGTTAGTGAAAAGCAAGTTATCTGGTGATCATTTGCGAAACCTGACTGAAATTTTTGGTGCACTACGAAAGTATAAGATGAAAATAAATCCAGAAAAGTGTATTTTTGGTGTTACATCAGGGAGATTTTTAGGATATCTGGTTACAAAAGATGGAATTCAAGTTGATCCAGCAAAAATACAAGCAATAACGGATATGCCATCACCAAACTGTATAAAGAGTGTACAGAAGTTAAATGGGTGTTTGGCTGCACTAAGTAGATTTATTGCAAGGTCATCAGAACGATGTAAACCCTTTTTTGATGTACTTAAGAAGAAAAATAAGTTTGAATGGAACGATCGTTGTGAGCAAGCATTTCAAAGTATAAAACTACATCTTGCCACATTACCAGCATTACAAAAACCAGAACCAGAAGAAATGTTAACTTTGTACATAGCAGCAACAGAAAATGTCATTAGTGGAGTAATGGTGCGAACGAATGAGAAAATCGAGAAACCTGTATACTACATCAGCAAGACTTTGAATTCAGCAGAAAGAAATTATACAAAGATTGAACAATTAATTTTGTCAGTGGTATTTGCTACTCAGAAGTTACGCACTTATTTTCTCACTCATTATGTTCGTATTTTAACCAAAGCTCCATTGGAATCAGTTTTAAAGAATACAGGGAAGGTAGGAAGAATAGCAAAATGGAACGCTCAGCTAGAACAATACAACATTGTTTATGAGGTACAAACTGCGCAGAAATCCCAAGTTCTAGCTGATTTTTTGGCAGATTTTCCAATCGAGGAAGAGTATGAAATTCAAGGACTACCGGTGTGTGAAGAAGAAGAACCAGTAGAGATACTAGATTCAAATAGTTCACAACGATGGGAGGTTTTTGTTGATGGGTCGCGAAATAAAGAAGGAGCAGGAATAGGTATCGTGATTACAGCGCCAAAGGGAGAACGTATGGTACACTCATTTCGACTTGAGTTCGAAGAACATACGAATAACATAGTAGAATATGAAGCAGTGGTCCATGCTCTCAAACTCATTATTGAATTAGGAATAAGTGATGTAAGACTCACAAGTGACTCGCAGCTGGTGATTAGACAGATCGAGTTAAAATATCAAACGGTCGATGAGGACTTGGAACGATACAAAAATCTTGTACAAAGTTTAACAGTTTGTATTCCAAATATTATTTTTCGACATCTGTCTCGTGAAAAGAATCGACATGCGGACGCACTGGCATATATCTCATCCATGGTAAATGATCCAAATACTAAAGCACTAAAAATCGGGAGAATATATGAGCCATCCATAAGAGCACAAATATTAAATAACATAGAGGAAGACGGTATCGATGACTCAGCCATACAAAATGCCACATCTCCATCGCAATAAGAAAATGATCAACCAAGTGAGCCAGATTGGAGAGTCCCGATACATCAATATTTACAAACTAAAGAATTACCAACAGATTCTAAAGAAGCAAGGAAAATTTAACTTAAATCAAACAGCTACCAACTTAGAGATGGAATTCTTTATCGACATTCTTTTCTTGGACCATTATTTCGATGTTTATCACGAAAAGAAGGATTACGAATTCTCAAAGAAATACATTACGGAGATGCAGGAAACCATAGCGGAAGACGATCGCTAGCATTAAAAGCCAAAATGCAGGGTTATTATTGGATTTCCATGTTGAAAGATTCGGAAGAAATGGTTCGAAGGTGCGAAGAATGTCAGCGATTTGGTAAGAAAATCAAAGCACCAGCTACGGACAAGGGTCGTACTATCTTCAGAATTTGCAAGGAGAAATTTTAAAGCATCCGTGGAATGCACAATATTTAAAGCTTTACTATCTGTGAATGATACCACAAAAAGCAGGTACATAAACAATTAATTCATTAATTTCTTTTATAATCACTCCAGGAACATCGTACCATGGAGAATTTTATAATTCCATTAATCCCGGAATGTCATATACTTTGAATCCAGGAATAACATATCTTGGAGATTACCATGATAATCAAAATTCCATTAATCTCGGAATTTCGTATACTCTGAGCGCTCAAAATCAATCCAGAAACATCATATTCTGGATATCGTTGCGATTGACGATATAATCATATACAAAAGGTGAACATTATCCTTAGAGAATTTTATTAACAATGAAATTCTTATCAAGAAGGGGTTCCTAATTATTGGTTTATCAATTTTCAGAGTACAGTTCGGGACCAACCCTGTATCTTACCCCTGGCCCGGGTTTGTTTCGTATGTGTGGGATCTCGAACAACATGATTTGAGGTAAAAAGTACTTCAATTCATGGAACTTAAAAAATCATATGATAGCCAAAAAGATTACTTAATCATATTTTCTTGTGCAGGGAACAACATAAAAGGCAAGTCTAAAAGTTACAAAAGAAAATCTTTGAAAGACACACAAAGTACAAGATGGAGGAGTTAACAGAAAATGAAATTACAAAGAATATAATCAAATATCAGGAAGACCGGATCGAGATGGTGGAGGAGGAACTGCAGGCACAGGAGCGCGCTTATTAAGCACTGAAGGATCGGATTTTGCACGATCTAAAGCAGTATTGAAGGACATCGCAATCTTCGCTTTAGCCTCTTGCCTGACCCATTGAACAAAATCACGCCCAAAGTTGATTTCTTTGTGAAGCTCTTCGATCTTTTGCTGATCTATTGCTACTTGAGCACTAAGATGTGATTTTTGATTTTTCTCTTCACTTAATTGTGCAGTTAATGAATCAATCTCTTGTTCACGAGCAATAATTTTAGAAAGTTCAGTAGATAGTCGAGCATGTAAACTCTCAATTTTTGAGGCGCTAAGAGTCACATTATATTCAGAAGTCTTTAACTCTTGAGTAATCTTTTCCACTGAATCTTTTGCTGAATTAAGCTCAATTTCTGCTTGTGTTGCTCGATTCTTAGCCTCATTTAACTTTGTCTCCAGTTATGAAAATACAAGAAAACATCAGACAAATTTTATGATATCAAGAGCTATAAAATCAGATAAACCAAAAATGTACCTCTGACAACAGATTTAAACTCTAATTCTTTATGAGTTAGCAATTTTACAACTTCTCGATATTTTGATTCTGCTTTATTACGCCTCCAAGTAGCTAAATCAGAACTATCGTTCAGTTGAGTCAGTTTATCTCTAACCACATTCATCTCTTTGAAAACTTCCCTTGCATGGTTATTCAATTGTACCATTCTACGTTCGATCCTAAATAATGTCTCCATATTTTCCACTGGACCTAGTATAAAATTTAAATGTTTCATATAAATCAAGTAGATAAAATAAAAATTGAAAAGGAATGAAAAATAAACCTTGATTTTGATTCTGAAGATTTTGATTGTGATCTTCAATAGTTCGGAGACGATCCTGTTGCTGCTGATATTGATCATTATGTTGATGTTGAAGCTGTTGAAGTTGTTGAAGTTGTTGTTGAAGAAGATCATTTTGCTGTTGTAAATCATCATTCACCTGTTGTAAGGATACATTCTTTTCCTTCATCTCCACTGATTCTTTCCTAAATATCAATCCCATCATGGTAGCTCGAGCCTTATAAAATTTATAACCACTAAACAGACAGTCGTTACTATATTGGAGTTGGGCTAAAGCTTGTTGTGGAAGTGAATATAACGAACTATCGGAAAGAGTCAAAACTTCATTGAAGGTTGGAGGAGGCTTTACAGGAAATCTCTGCTCAAAAACATCACTCTTGGACCATGCATCCAAAGTTTCATCCATAGGAATCGCACTAAGTGAATCCTTGAATCGAGACATGAAGCCAGAATCAGATTTGATAACATCAGGATTAGATGAAACATTCCAAAGCCCTTGAGAAAGAAACCATTTATATGCTTCTTCTTCATCACCAACTAAATTAAGACCTTCACTGGAGATTCGATCGGAAATAGACTTCAGAGTAGAAGGATCGACACTTGGAAATGAAGTATCGACCTCAACAGCAACAGAAGTAGATCGAACCAAAATTTCGGAAGGAGCGATCGATTCGAGATTACTTCAGAAGTCCCTTCGACTTCAGGAGGGATCGAACTGGAAGGAGGGATCGAACTGGAAGGAGGGATCGAACTGGAAGGAGGGATCAAACTGGAAGGAGAGTTTTCTTCTTCAGTTCGATCAATAATGTTAGCTTCTTCAACAATGGCGGTATTAGCTTCAACATTCATATTTTCCACACCACCAACCGGAAGTATCATGGCATTATCCTTCTCCGATGTATTCTCTTCTTCAACATGGGATACTTCATTCACTACATCAACAAGATCATCAATAACAATATCATCTCCCTCTTCTTGAGGAAGGCCAGAAAAAGTTTCCAATGCACCATTATCAGGTACAGGGGAATCAAGCACGAAATCAAAAGGAAGTGGAGAAACGATGTTATAAAAATTGGATGAAGTACCAGAAAGAGGTGCAACCATAGGATCGGATCGTTCCGATACCACTATTTCTGCTGGCATCGAGGAAACTGGAATAACATCGATAGGATCAGACTGATCCAATGGAAGAGCAACCATCGAACTACCTTCTCCCTTATTCAAACTGGAAGCCATCTCTCTTACAACCTCAGTTGAGAGTTCAAGAGTTCTGGGCTTTTTCTGTTTCTTCTCTACTGTGAGAATTAATTTTCGCTTCCTCTACCCTCAAACCGCGGGTTCGATCGATTGTTCATTCTCGATGATCTGTCTATTCTCGACGATTTTAATACCTCGATCAGGTGGAGGAAGGGGGATTCCGATGTCCAAAGAAGGGTCGACCTGAAATAAATAAAAAAAAAAAAAGTAAGTAAAAACATTTAAAAGAAGACATTAAAAATCGATACACTATATCTAAAAGGAATGATATCAACTAAGAATTCCGAACCTTGAAGTCAAATTTGTAATCATCAAAGTTCAATCTCCAGGGGCAATAGTTCGGGAAACAATTGCGAAGATGTTGAATTTCACTAGTAGGGATATCACCATATACCCAAGGTCCCTCGATCAGAATAGGGGTGCGATACCATTTATAATCATGTTCTCGACGAATTCTCTCATTCGAAGGAAAGTCAGCATTGGTATATGGAGCTACCTTGATTCTGGGGTCATCAACTTCTCGAAGAAGAGGAAACCCTTGGTAGCATTTGCGAACAGGACTAACACTCCATTTAACATAATTTTTGACAGTAATACCATCACCATAAGTATTCTGGAAATTCTCAGGCGTATAATGAACACGTTCTGAAGGATCGGGAACATAACAAGTAAGCCGGGTACGACCCTCACTGCGAAGGGAACATTCATCGAGAATTCGCCACCAATTACCATTATACTGTGTGATAGAACGAAGTTGAGTATGCGGAGCCCTGCTGCGAGTAGCAAGAACTGTAAACTGGAAAGGGTTATTTTTTCTATACAGAGGGAGATGAAGACCAGCTTCCAAGGCACCAACAGAAATTAATAATCTATTGTGGGTATATTGAAATTTTTTCATCGAATCGTAGGTCATCATATCAGAAGCACTATCAACAAAAGAAACTTTAAATCCGTGAAGATTATGTCTTCTTTTAAAGTCTTCAATATCCATAGATCGATAGCTATAAGATGACATTGACCGTTTATTCTTGGGGGCAACATTAGGGACATCGGGAGAAGAATCCCGTACAGAACGAGGTATAGCAGGAGAAGGAATAGCAAGAGACAAATCTTGACGAGAAACAGCATATCGAGACGAAGAAGACCTACTTGATCTCCTATTTTCACCTTGATTACTGGCAGCATCAGATTTTCTTGGAGACATATTGTAGATCTGAGCAAAAAGAAACAAAAGAAGGAAAAAATTAATATATGAAGAAATTACCTAGCAATAATTACAGTGTAAAAAAGGACCCTTTCATTCATATATAACCTGAGAATCACAATCTTTTTACTACACCGATAGACCCTCAACCATGAAAAGAAAATTTCGAATCAAGAAAAATAAAATTACTTACATGAAGAAAAGAAGTTAACAATGGCCAAATCGAAGTGGAGAAGAAACCAATTAACAAGAATAAAACTCCTGAGTAGTGGGAAGATTTGAAAAGTTTAAGGAAAACAAAGTGTAATAACTAAAAAAGAGACAGTAGAAAGTTACAGGATATTTAAAGAAG
>JAJJMC010006198.1:1450555-1460772 GCA_023531435.1 Papaver californicum | reverse complement strand
TGCTCTAAAGAGGATTAATCGCTATGATCCGTATATGGAGTCTTTCGTGAAATGGATCAAGTGGGAGAATGTTAGCCTTTTTCCCATATGGGCTACAATAAGGGGAAAAAGGATATGTGATCCATTAGCCCCATTAGCCCCCACTACTCTCTCCCACCTTTAGAAAAATCACCCACTATATATCTATCCGCAACTACTTTATGATGGCTAGGGTTAGTTTTACAGAGGATAGAAAATAGAACAAAAAGGTCACCAAAACCATTCTCAATTCTGTATACATCATCTACTATTGAGAAGGAGGGTTTGGCACCGAAGTTCATAACAACCAAAATTAGGGCAAACTTAAGGATTCTAATAGCAATGGCTGGAGATATTTATAATCCCTTTCTTTTGCTTCCACTTTAATTTGTATGTTTTTATATTGTGATTAGAACATGCATCTAGGTTTTCTAATATGCAGTGCCTAGTCTGTGTCACTCTAACAACAGCCAGTCCTAATCATTATCTCTCATGCATCAAATGCAACTGTTTTCTTAGAAAAGCATCAAAGCTTAGGTGTCATAGTGTCTTCTAATATCAATCATTAATTTATTCTCGAATCAATCATTTTTAGTTGTTCTTCCACCAGAATTAGATCCACCAATAAGAACCCTTTAGTTGTTATTATGTCTTCATCAAGCATCTAATGTTTTCTTTGCTGCCAATCTACGACTCCATACAATATATATCCAAATCTATGTAAAGACCCTCCATCATCAACTCTCCTTCAACTTCAAGTTATCTCTACTACCATTACTCTCCTGCTCAATACATAAGTTTTATATAATCCGACCTCAACTTCTTCATATTTTCTACACAATCATTTGATTCAATTTAGCTGCAGCAGCTCCATTAGTTTTCTCTGTCAGTTGCACATTTTATGTTTTAACCTCACCAAATGACGAGACCATCCAAAACAAACTTGCCTTCCAACCTTAAACTAACCATTCTAGGTGTCTTTCTTGCTTTTCTTCTCATTTTCATCTTAAGAACAAATTTTTCATCCTCTCCGCAAGAATCGACTTCAGTATCACGAAATGGATCATCA
The DNA here is from genome assembly GCA_023531435.1 of Papaver californicum. Classification (NCBI taxonomy): domain Eukaryota; kingdom Viridiplantae; phylum Streptophyta; class Magnoliopsida; order Ranunculales; family Papaveraceae; genus Papaver; species Papaver californicum. The sequence continues at coordinate 1,459,685 of JAJJMC010006198.1, read as the reverse complement.
AAAGAATCAAGTTTTATTGAAGAAGTAGAACCAAGAACAAAGTGTGCACCTTCTGGTCAACCCATAAATACCTGCAACAAAATCCCATCAACCATAGCGGAAGCTCTAATACATTACTCAACTTCAAATATCACACCTCAGCAAACATATAGCGAGATTTCAGTTACAGCTAGGATACTAGAAAAGAAATCTCCATGCAACTTTTTAGTCTTTGGTTTAGGCCATGACAGTCTAATGTGGAGTACATTAAATCACGGCGGCCGAACAGTTTTTCTAGAGGAAGACAAGTCGTGGATTGAGCAGATTAAAGAGAGGTTTTCGATGTTAGAATCGTACCATGTGGAGTACGATAGCAAGGTAAACCAGGCAGACAATTTGATGGGACTTGCACAACGCGAAGAATGCAAATTAATAGGGGATCCAAGACATTCCGCCTGCCAACTATCTCTAAAAGGAATGCCAAATGAGATTTATGAGATAGAATGGGATCTAATTATGGTTGACGCTCCGACCGGGTATCATGAAGAAGCACCAGGAAGGATGAGTTCTATATATACAGCTGGAATGATGGCAAGAACCAGAGAAGAAGGTGAGACTGATGTTTTTGTGCATGATGTGAATAGAGTTGTTGAAGATAAATTTTCTATGGCATTTCTATGCCAAGGCTACATGAAGATACAAGAAGGAAGGTTAAGACATTTCACAATTCCTAGTCACAGAGACAACTCTGGAAAGCCTTTTTGCCCTTGACTACTTCATTTTTGCTTTGCTATATGAGCCAGGCCTTTTTATATGATTGTGTATTATTTTCTTTACTTTTTTTTTTCTCAAGAATTTTTCTATAAATTTGCCATTAAATTTCATAATCATAATAATAATAATGCCAGTATCAAGGGCCATTTATTATTTATGGGTTGGGTTTTATCTAATGCACTGTTTTTTAGAAGCCTGATATAGGGGCTCCCACATCAATAGAGGGGCTCCTAGTTGAGCTAAGGTGACCCAATTTTACGATAAGGGATGTCCTAGGGGTAAAGTTAAATGTCCATTTTACCCTTTACCTAATAAAAAAAAGACAAATTTATCCTTTAATTAAAAATTTTCCAACTCCTTATGCGGGGCGAGTTACGGTTGGGTTTATTGGTCCAACCCAACCGTAACTATTCCTGGATACAAAAAAAAAATTCACCGTTTTGATCATAACTCCTTCATACGATGTCCGATTGACCTCATTTTTTTTGGGTTAGATTCGTCTTTCAATTCTCTACAAGATAGAAATGAAAAAATCTCAAAATTTATTTATATAATTTTACAATTGGGGTTTAAAGATTAGTTACGGTTGGGTTTTAATGCAAAACCCAACCGTAACTATATCATGAAACATGCAACTAACATAATTAGTTACGGTTGGGTTTTTAGCCAAAACCCAACCGTAAATTCTACTGATAACTCAAAATTTGGAATCTCTAATTTGTTGATTTTTCGGTTTTTGTGTGTTTGAATGACCCAATTTACCTACAATCTAGTTAAAATGGTTGAATAACTTCAAAATTTGGATTTTAAAACTCAAATTTGACCTTAAAAATCAATGCTAAAAAGGATGAGTTACGGTTGGGTTTTAAGCCAAACCCAACCGTAACTATGTGTTCAAAGGGTGTTCATAGTGTTCTTGAGGTTACGGTTGGGTTTGGAGTCAAAACCCAACCGTAACTGAAGGTGTTCTTCGGTGTTCTTGGTGTTACGGTTGGGTTCGTAATGAAACCCAACCGTAACTGTCTCTGAATCACACAAAATCAAACTTTCAATTCGTGATTTCATCTAATTTGAGCCATAAAATGATCAAGATTTTAATCTAGAAAGACCTAAATGGTTACTATGGTTGATTGAATCAAAAACTAGGGTTTAAAAAAAAAACGAAATTTTTTCTCACATTTCATCTAGTTTTTCATCCCCAAATCACAAATCAAAAAAAAAAAAAAATTGATTTCAATTTGTGTTAGTCAAAGATTAAGTTTAATTAACCATGATTAGCTTAATTAATTTTTCACTAATTAAGGTAATTAACATATTAATGAAGGGTGATTTGGGTATTGTGAAAATATTATGGATAAGGTGTTTTTAAGTTTTACTTCATAATGTCCCTATTTCGTCTTATTAGAGGAGCCCCTCTATTGATATGGGAGCCCCTATATCAGCCTTCTAAATGAATGCATCATGCTATGTGTCATTAACTTAATTCTACATATTCAACTCTAAAGCTTTCACTTTTAGGTGGATTGTGGGCTATCAATGAATACGCAATTATCCGAACCGGATCTGGTCAATTCGATTCCGGATTCAGATCTAAAAATTATACCTATTAAAATTTTAATACCCGACGAATAGAGCCGATAAGGAACCGGTAGTTTCGGATCCTTAATGGATCTACCCGACGGATACCCAGGCAGTTCCTGGGTATGCGTAACAATTGTGTTGGGGAATCAAATTTGAGAGTATAAAACCTAAGTGTAAGGTATATGCGTTATACTAGTAATATTTTTCTTCTTTTTCCAGTTCCTAAAACCTATCTTTTTTTTTTGTCTCAGACCAAAATAAATAAATCTCTTTCTATTTCATGATCAATCTTTCCTCCAAAGTATAACTAATTAACTTATATTTTAACTATATCTAGTTTTTTTGGTACATTATCTCCGTGACTTTTTGTAACTGAGATTTCTTCATGGATCTACTAAAATTGATTGGATTTGTGGGTTACGTTATTGCAGAAGTTGATATTGATTATGGTTTGTTAGGTGTTACCATATAATGAGTTAAGAAGCTAGATTTAGCTATCTTTTTTTTTTATGTGTATAAGTGGTGGAGATACTGTTTAATAATCGCGAGAACTTGATGGTACAGTGTGTTCGATTTTCAAGTGTTGGGGAAATGTGACCTTTAATGAGGAACGATGTTTTGTTCCATTGTTGGGTAAGATTTCATCTGTTAGAGTTTGAACTAGGAAGAAGGTGGCGCTAAACTCTGGTTGATGGTGGCGTCCTTATAGGGAGTGGCTACTGTGGATGTTAAAGGCTAGGGTAATTGCTTTGGAACTGTTGTACTTAAGTTTTGCAACACTTACTCTTTTAAGTCTGAACTCTGAAGTGATACAAGGTTAATACTTAATAGGGGTGATAAGGGACTAAGGGCAACCACAGTGTTGCGAGTAAACCCATCGATCAAATGACTAAAAATTTGATCGATGGTCAGGAGAAAAACAGCGGTGGATAGTCAGGCGATATCCTAGGGCTGGGCTTAAGAAGGAGCGAAAAGCTAGAAGGTCGCCCACCAAAACGGGCGAAATAGCAAACTTCCGCCCCTTACCAGCGAAACTGTAGAACGTCGCCCTGGGAAAAAAATTTCAGGCGAAATCCCAGTCTCGCGCTCGTGCCTTAAGCGGTGTCCCATGAGCTCGCCCAGTGGGGCGAGATCCAGGCGTGGCGTTTTGAGTTAGGCTTACGGGCGAGGGTGTAGAACCTCGCCCGTTAAAGACAGGCGAGCTTCTAGCCTCTCGCCTGTCATTGTAATAATAAGAAAAACCTAGTCTTCTCCAGCCCATCTTCCTCGCCTCCTGTTTCTCCCTCTCGCCCGCCGCTGCCGCCGTCCCCAACTCAATTTTCACCTGATTTTCGTCGCTCAACGAGAGGCCATAACCTCGTCCCAATTTTGCCGTTGATTCTAACCCTAACTCAACAAATATCAAGGTATATTTGCTACCCTAAAATAATAAAATTCATTGTTTTCTTTTCATATATAGATAATTAAAACGTAAAATTAGTTTGAAGCATGTTATTTAGTTGTTATACTAGCATGTTATTTAGTTGTTATACTATAAACCCATCGTTATAATTTTCGGATTTGTTGGTGCATTCAAATTTGGGTTAGCAAATTAGGGTTTATGTATTTGTGTTATAATTTATTTAGGGTTTTAAAATATGTTTTAATTAAATTTAATAAACAATAACAATATGTTGTAGCTTAATGTGGTGGATGTAAGTTTAATTTTTGGTTGAAAGAAGTATGTTGATTTAATGTTGGTTTAATCTTAATAATGTTGGTTTGATTTTAATTTAAATTTAAATTGTGTAATTCAAAAAGAAATTTGTATGGAATTATTTAGAGTTCTGTTACTTGAATTACATTGGTTATGATTTGGGTGATTGTTGGAATTATTAAAAAGTGTGTAATTGGGGTTAATTTTGAAAGTTTATGCATTTTGTTGATATACTAATTTTATCCGAACAATGTATTCAATTTTTTGTACAGATGTCTGACAATGTTCCTTCGAGATGGGTCGGGAGAAGGAAAACAAGTAAAAAAACAAAAATCACGGAGGAATCGCCAGCAAAGTCAATGGGCCCCCCGTATGTCGATGTCCCCGGGTTAGAGCATTACACTGTGGTGGAAGATAGCAACGAACATGCTTCTACCAATATAACCTATTCCACCAACGTCGACTTCAGGTTTGATCACCGAGGTTCTCTGAAATCTGTTTTAAAGACTTACAAGAAAATTTGTGATACTTGTAATAGGGTCCAATTTAGAATTGAACGCGGAGGTTGGGGTAGATTACTATCCCTACCTGTTGTAGATTCGTCCCACGCTTTGACAGATTTTATTATCGAGCGGTTTTGGGATACTACGAACACATTTCATTTTTCTTTTGGGGAGCTTGGGTTCACTCCCCTCGATTGGGTTATGTTGACCGGGCTTAGTATCGGTGTTGGTAGCTCTGTCCCTTATGACCCACAACTTTATAAATTTGAATATGTCCGTGCGAATATCTTTCCTGAACTGAAAGACAGTGCGGTATGCAAGAGGGAAGGTCTTCCGCCACAATGGGTTTCAGGTGCAATCACTCTGAAGTTTTTGAGCTCCTATTTTGATAATGACACATTGATGGCGGCGAAAGATGATAGTGTGATTGCGGATAAAAAAGCGAGGGCTTTTTATATGTATGCTTTGGGGAATTTTTTTTTCCCAAATGCAAAAACATACATTGATGCAGGATGGTTGGCTGCCTTTGATAATTTAGATGCAGTAAGTAACTTCGACTGGGGCGGACCTGCTTTATCTAAATTGTATTCTGGTCTCTCCACGGCGACTAGGGGACAGAAATCAGTATCGGGTCCCTTTCAAATTTTGGAGGTAATTTATTAACTAGTATGCAAATAATTTTAGTTTGATAAATTTTTTTTTGATGTTGTGAACTGTTGGTTAAATAATTTGTGTTCCAGTTTTGGGGCTACGAATATCTGGGTATTTATCGTCCAACCATAACTATGGCCCAAAACGATAATGAATGCCCAGGTGTCGTAGGTGGTTAGGGACACGCAGGAAGGGTGTTGATATCATGAAGTCTAGAACTGAACTGAATCAGTTAGCAGTTGACGACGTTTGCTGGCAACCCTGGTTGCCATCGGTTAACTACATACCAGAAGAGATTGGTCGGAAAGCAATTGAACTTTCGGGCCAAAGGGTTACATTTTCGTGTCTTGGCAATGTAAGTTTGGTTCTTTTTATTTAGTGCGGAGAATTTTTTAAATAACAAATGCACTAAAACTATTTTTGTTTATTTATTTTGTTTATTTTTTTGGGATAAAGCACAATATGTATCTGGGAGATAGGTGTTGGAGGCAGAATAACCCGAGTTGGGGTATTCCCGCCAACCCGCCTAGTTCAATTTCCAACTACGGTGATAAAGACGTCAAAAACATGACAACAACAGTTCATGGAAACTGTAGTGATTACGTGCGTGTGGTGGATTACGGGGTATATTTTGAGTACTGGCGACATGTCACCAACCTCAATAAATATGTGACTGCCGTTGACTGGGAGGTTGAAACCTACGGATATGCGGGAGACCGGATCAAACACAACATCCCAAGACCACGTAATGAAGTCCCTATTCCTCCTCCTCAACAATTACCTTATGTAAGTATTTGATGAATTTGGGGAACAAATAGTAGTGACAATTTTTGAATTGTTTTTTTCTTTGGGTTTAGTTTTATTATTTCTCTTTGTCAGGTGGCGGCTTATGATATGGTGCAAGACTATGCTACTTTTACCCAAGAGTTCCGTCAATTTACGTTATCGGAAACAAAGGATAGGATGGACTATATCCTCGCTAGGGAAGCTGAGTTCAACACTTTTCGTGCGTGATAGGTGCATAATTCACACATATAAAGTAGTTTTTCCTGACCCTTATGTGCTATATTTGAGTGAATTATTAGGTATTTTGATTACTTTCGAAGTTTAGTCGCCTTTTCAGGTTACAGTTCAGAAACTCGCAGAATGGAGCTTAAGAGCTAGAATCACCGAGGAGCCAGTGAAACTCTGCTTAAAATAGGCCTTTCACATACGACAGTGTAGGGAATTGAATTACAAAGCCAATGGTGAAAGAATGAAGTCATTCTGATCAAAATTGAGGAAGATATGGGCAAAGCCCCGAAGTGGCTTATTTGGCCTACGCAGCCAGCGGCCAGGCGCAAGTGCGGCTGAAGCATGTTTCGGTAATGTGCTAAGTCATGATTTGAAGGGCTAGAATGGTTTGATGGGCTAGTGGATAGCCTTGGTGGGTTATTAGCTATGTTTTGGACATCATATGGGTTTAGGAAAGGATTTGGAGCTGATATACCTTGTTGGAGTGAAATATGGATACTTAGCACATTTCCTAGTTCTACTAGGATTGGCTAAGTGGCTAACTCGAATTCCACATGAAGAAATTAGGCCTTTCTCGTGGGAAGCCTATTTGTAGGGGTAGATATAACATATATTGAAGTCCCAATGGTTTATTGGAGGTCAGGTTCATCATCAAAGGCTCTAGCAACCAAGTTAGCCACAAGTTGGCTACGCAAGGAGAGTTTGAGACAAACTAGGATTCCAAAGGCTGAATTCAAAGTGGTCACCCAACTAATTTCGTATTTTTGGCTGAGTACACATATAAATACAAGAGTATCCAGGAGTTTTTTAGAGGAGATATCACGGTGAAAACAAAGACACAATACACGGACAGAAAGAGAAGAAGAGGAGAAAATAGGCGTTTTGGAAGCTGCTGGCTACTTCCGCAGCTGCGCCTAGTAGCTTCGATCATCTTCCGGGTTTGATTTACTTTATCTCTTAAATGTTTTCCATGGGTTTTGAGAAACCCATGATGAGCTAAACCCTTCTATATTGGTTAGGGATGTAATCTGATGTTTGAAGACATGTTTATCAATTGAATGACGCATATTCCATGATTTCATGCTGTTTTTAATATCGTTCATGTTCTACTGCGTATAATAACATATGATTGATTGCTGATTTATTTGAGTTCGAAATCAGGTAAATAAGTATTGATATCTACAACTAAACTGGAGTTCTGAGAGTCGATTCTGTCGAGGGACTCCGGTTATAAGTAGTATAGCACATTTGTTAACAATACTTAAAATTGCCATGCGAATATGTGTAGAAGCTTGACCTAGGCTAAATCCTGTGGAGGTACTCACTTGGGTTGTTTAGATTAACCTCAACTCACAAAGACCATAGCTATCATTGGATTAAACTCGAGTGGAGGTACTCACTCAGGTTGTCTGGTGCTAAGAATTCAAAGGGTGGAGGTACTCATTCTTTGATGATATTAGGAGTTTTGCCGAAGTAGACGAGATAACTGGCTACTTTAGGGTTCTTGGTATTACTAATGCATGATTGATTGGGTATGCTTTGATTGATAACATGTTGGATGATTGAAGATGAAACCTCTAACCAATGCTTTCTCTCTTATTTCACAACCTTAATCACTTGCGTTTTTACTTATTTGCTTTAGTTTAATTTAGCTTAAAACACGATTAAAACCCCCTTTGCTACTTACTTACATGACTGAAAATACACATATATTGCTGCCTCCTTGTGGGAACGAACTTGTTCTTACTCCTATACTTCATTATATTTTTAGAGAATAAGAACTCGATTATTTTGGTTGATTTCGACACGACCAGTGCGCAGACAACCGCCGAAATTAGCTTACTAAAAGATCAGAATTCTTTGTTGAGCAGACAACTAACACAAGCCCGTCAAGAACAACCGATGGGTTTTGCTTCATATGCTAGTACTCCACCTCCCAGATCATCACCGAATGTTCGGCCTACCGTCCCAACTACTTTGCCTCCATTTGTTCCACCTAGATCCAACTCGGGGTGAAGTAAACAACTTTAAATTTAGGGTTTTCATTAATAACAATTTTTGAACGTTTTATTACCGTTTTTTTACCGTTGGACCTAACCTTTAATATTTCATTTTTGAACGTTTTATTACCGTTACACATGGTTACCTTATCCTATTCACCATCCTTTCTACCTATAAGTACTTCACCAAGGGAGATACTTTCAAGTTATATTCAATCTTCCATATCCTACATTCATTTAAAATTTATAATCTCCAGTTTTCGTTCAATGGGTGGTTATGAAAATTGGAGCCTCAATGCAGAAAATTTTACACTGGAAGAAGATTTATCGATATGTCGAAATATTGTCTTGCATTATCCAGCTAGGGGAACACCAGATTGGTTCAACGTTGTGATGACAACAATGGTTAGAAGAAACTCATGTGAAATTTTGTGCCGACACTGGGAATCCCAACAACAGGAATCGAGCGGGGATTTTTGTTCGTTATATGTGTATTAAAAGGGAGGTAATTCAATTTTCTTCTTTAGTTGCCAAGGTTAATGAATTTCGTGTTAGGCATGAAACAGACGATGACGTTGTACGTAGATCAACGGAAGAATGGGTTAGATGGAAACGTTCAGAATTCAAATACAAACCTCATTTCGAGATTTTAAGGGTTATGGATGAATTTAATCCTTTTGTATTAATTGTTCTCCCTAGTACTGTGAAACCACGTACACCCCCACGTTAGAATATAATCTTTTAATTATTAAGTAAAAGCCTTGTCAACTAAAAGCATTAAAATAAATTTAATCATTTTGTATTAATTGTTCTCCCTAGTACTCTGACAAACATTAAAATAAAATCTTTCAATTATTATGTATTAAGTGTATAGTCATTTCATGCCAAAGCCTTGTCAACTAAAAGCAACATATCTCTGACAAACATTAAAA
>JAJJMC010006198.1:1397675-1450545 GCA_023531435.1 Papaver californicum | reverse complement strand
GTCAACTAAAAGCAACATATCTCTGACAAACATTAAAATAAAATCTTTCAATTATCATGTATTAAGTGTATAGTCATTTCATGTTACCTTATAAATAACCACACTTCCCTTATGTAGCGATACAAACTTGGTTATCAAACGTATACGTCCATTTTTTCAAACATCCCAAGAATATGTTTAACTATCAAAATGAAACAACCAACTACGGTTCATCTTCTAGCTTCTCGCAGCATATGTCATTTAGTTCTTCTTCTTCAGACGAACAATTATACGATGAAGATAACAGTAGTTATTACTCATCAGATGAGAGTGAAGCTGAGGCCGCTAGTAATAACATGGCAGTTAATGCTGCATTATTGGCATCTAATATGAAACCTTCCCACACACGTACTAAAATACCCAGAAATCGTCATATAGGTGCCAGATGTTTGCATACAGACTATTTTTCCAATAACCCAACGTTTCCCCCACATATTTTCCATAGAAGATTTAGAATGCGTCGCGAATTATTCAACCGGATTTTGGGTGATATTGTTCGGGTGAATAGTTATTTTCTACAAAAAAAAGATGCTTGTGGTGTTCCAGGCTTAACCCCGCACATAAAAATTACAGCAGCAATTAGAATGTTAGCATACGGTTGTGCCGCGGATGCAATAGATGAATATTTAAGGAGTGGCGAAACCACTATATTGGAAGCAACCAGAAGATTTTGCAGGGTTATGGTCCAACTCTATGAGAAAGAATATTTGCGTACACCAACTGAACGGGATGTTCAAAACCTCCTCGAAGAAAACAAAAAACGAGGATTCCCCGGTATGATTGGGAGCCTCGATTGCATGCATTGGAAATGAGACCGATGCCCATCTGCTGAATCCGGTGCATATACCGCTTACAAGGGAAGCGAAAGTATAATTTTGGAGGCAGTGGTCTCGCATGATTTATGGTTCTGGCATGCATTTTTTGGTATGCCAGGGTCAAACAATGATATAAATGTCATGAACCGATCGTATTTATTCAAAAAACTCATCCAGGGAAAAGCACCAACAGTTAACTTTCAGGTAAATGGAAATCAATATAATATGGGGTACTATCTTGGTGATGGAATATACCCTCAGACGGCAACAATTGTCACAACCATAAAACATCCTGATTCCCAAAAAAAACAAAAAATTTCTGCATTGCAGGAAGGGTGTAGAAAGGATGTGGAAAGAGGGTTCGGGGTACTTCAAAATCAATTTGCAATCATCAAACAGCCTGCAAGAATGTGGAATGCTGATGTGTTAGCATACATCATGAAAACAGTTATTATTCTACATAACATGATAGTTGAGGATGAACGAATTCCAGGCGACTGGCCCCATCACTATGATCAACGTAGCTTTGGTGCTCCATGTGTCATTTCAAGGGACAACACATCACAACTATCAAGAGTGATGATTGACCAACGTAGACGAGCAGTATTTGATAAACAAATTGGGGTTCGTTTGAGAAATGACTTGATCGAACACATTTGGTCATCTGTTGGGGAAGATTGATATATATTAAGGATAGTTTTTTCGGTTATATTTGTTGTCAGGAGTAAATTGAGTTGTAGCGTTTCTATTTATTGTTATCTCTCAAGTGCACCCCGTATTTATAGTTATATTTTACTGCTTATAGGATGAGTTCATAGTGTTGTCAAAGAAACTTATTAAAATAACTACTTATTAAAACTACATTTCATATTCAAAACAAATGCATGAAAATAAATAATCAACCAGCGAAATTGTATATCATAATTCCCCCTAAGGTTGGTTCAATTTTTTCCTTAAAATTTCACCCTGCCTCAGTTCGATGTACTGTCTAGCTACATCATTCATCTGGGAGGTATCCATCATCATGATACGGAATTCCTCATCTGCTTCTCGCCTAGCTAATTTTGCTTCATACTTTTCCTTTTCGCAAGCTAATCTTGCAGCAAACTCCGCTTCCCTATGTGCAATCTTCATAGCTCTTTGTTCCGTGCATTTGGCGTTGAAGGTCATTTGCTCTTTAAAAATATTTTCCATTAATTGATTACCTTCTGTATATTTTGCTTTACCTTTTGTCTTTTGTCGTTTGCTCTCTTTTTGACCCATCGGACGGATCAATGTGTTTGGGATATCTCCAAGGTCTTCAAAGGCGCTTGGACCATCTACGTTTAAATATGGTGTGTCCTGTCCGCCCTGAGATTCAGTGTCGTAATCAGACTCTGCCTGCGATGAATCGAAAACAAAGGTGGCCCTTCTTGAATATTTAATATTTTCTAGCATAACTGAGTAGCAATCTTCGTGCTTAAAACTTCGTCCAGTAGATTCCTTGAAAAGCCTACGAACTTCTGCAGCCTAGTGTTTCACCTCAATTTGTTAGAGGTTATACAAGGATATGGATAAAAGAAATGATCATGATTTTAAATTATTTCTTACCTTATTATCAGGGCCCCATCCCGTATGATGTTCCCTTTCAACTTCAGCCTCCTTTGCAGACATCAACGCCACATCTTTGCTTATAATTTGAAACCGTTTCTGCAGGGAGGTCCAACTACGTGGTGCCATACTGGGTATGGTTTCTTTCATCCGGTCTAGAACACGTGACCATAGTTGTTCTTCACATTGATCTGTACCAATGCTTGAATCTTGAGAAATTGACAAGTGAATTGTACACATCGTCAAATCTTCAACAGACGAAAAATTTGGACCTCTTTTTGTTTGTGGCATTTTACCAATGGATTTCAAATAAGAAAAAACTTTGAATTTTTTCACACCCAAAAACACTATGATTTCAGTATAAAAAATTTAGGCGAAGTTTCGGTATATATTGGGAAAAATATAGCCGTTGAACGGCAAAATAAAATAACGGTAACATAAAATAACGGTCATAGCGATGTTCCAAAGCCTCGCCCGGGTCTAGGCGGGAACCTAGAATCTCGCCCGGGTCTAGGCGGGAACTTAGAATCTCGCCCGGGTCTAGGCGGTGGACTAGCATACCGCGTAAGAGGCAGCGAAGACCCTGGTGTCCGTCCAGTTTTTTTTTTTTCTGAGCGAGTTTCTGGAATTTCGCTCACGGATGGGCGAGGAACTGTAACTACGTTTAAAGAAGCGGCATGCTGAAACTTCGCTTGCGTAGGCGAAATGGTAACACTGCGCCCGTAAATTTGAGCGGTATGCTGAAACTTCGCTTGTCATCAGGCGATGGTCTAGGATACCGCCCGACTATATTTTCCGTCGTCGACCTTTCGATCAGATTTCATCTGCTACAGGAAAAACCGTCGATTAAATTCCTAAATATAATCGACGGTTGGGGAACCATTTGGGCGACCATCGATCAAAATTAGTCGATGATCGACGATTTGATCGCCCATTGTGGATGCCCTAAGGGGTATGTATCAGTCAAGAGCTATTGGGCCAGCGTATATTTTAGGTTGTCTCTTGTTGTAATTCGTAAAGCTTTGTCTTAAGATTTTTATCAGTGTAGTGACTTACTGACTTGTATATTATCGTTTCATAAAATTAAAAGCTAAAACGAAATACCCATTAAACACCCGGAACCGGTAGATACCCGGCTGTTTTAACGGATCCGGTTTCGGGGTCCAATAATTTAAGTACCGGATCCAGAACTATTATAATCCGGATCTAGAAAAATAAACGGATCCGGTTCCGAATAGTATGATTCCCGGGAGGACCCGGATCCATTGATAGCCATAGACGTTGGATCATGCCTCTTTTCAAACTTTAAACTTTCTCATATTGTCCACGATCTTGACTCTTGTAGTTGGGAAAGAGAGTCTCTTGACAAATTATTCTATGGTGGTTAAGGAAATTCGAATATCCAACGGCAGCTGCTGTAACAAAAATAAGGGCCTGCCGAAACTGTTTTATGCTATAACACCATGAAATGGTGTACCGTTGTCAGAGCGAAGAGCCGCTATACTGTTACAGAACAGTTCCGACGAGATAAATGACCATAGTAGAATAAATACGCCAATCTCATTGTTTGCTTGTGCTGGAAACCATCATCATCAAAGGGACTCGACGCAAGTTTAACTTTTAGTCTCTGTCGACATTTTAGCGTGTTAAAATTGTTTTGCTGCTGTCAGCTACCAATACAAGGTTTCCCTTCAATCCTTTCTGATATCAGGTCCAGGTCCGTGGGTCTTGAGCCATTTCAGTTAGATGATTAAGTTGAGTTTGAGCTACCCAAGCCTCCAACTAGCAACCTTCAGCCTCGACCATTGCTTCATAGTTTTTGGCAAGATTGAACCATTATCATTTCCAACTGCAGCCAGTAACTTTAGAAACACCTCTGGTTTTCATCAACTTCCTCACTTCACTTACTCCTTCCCATTTCCCAGCTGCAGCGAAAGTATTAGACAGAGCCATGTAAGCCCCAGGCCGCTCATTGCTGCTTAATTTGGAAATTTCTTTTGCTGCAAAATCTGCCAATTCAACATCACCGTGAATTGTGGAAGCACCAAGAAGTGCAGCCCAAACATCAGAGTTTGGTTTTTCAGGCATTCCCACTATGAATTCTAAGGCCTCATGTAAAGTACCCGACCGACCTAACAAATCAACCATACACGAGTAATGCTCCATCCTTCGTTTGATCAAGAAATCTCTCTCCATGTTATTAAAAATCTCCCATCCCTCTTTGACAAATCCAGCATGTCCACAAGCTGAAAGAGCACTGAGAATTGTAACATAATTCGGTCTAATTTCGATTATCTTTTCTCAGTTTCTTAAACAGATCAAGAGCTTTGTTTGGCATACCATTCTTCCCAAAGCCGTCGATCATGGAAGTCCAAGAGAAAACATTCTTGTGTGGCATATAATCGAAAATTCTCTGTGCCTCAGCAGTTCTCCCACATTTCGAATACATATCTATAAGTGCACTTCCCAGTTTCACGTCTGAGAATAACTCAGTCTTCATAAGTTGACCTTGAACTTGTTCACCTACTTCATGTGAGGCTAATATGGAGCAAGCCCCAAGGACACTCATAAAGGTCGATATAGTTGGCCGGAAATTCATCCGCTGCATTTTTCTATACACTTGAAGTGATTTTGCAGCAGTTTTAATCGATTTACTGTAACCCTCAATCATGGCATTAAATACTACTGTATCTTTATCAACTGTTCTCACAAAAATCTCTTCAGCATTTACAAAAGATCCTTGTTTCATATACCCTGTAATCATAGCTGTTGAACAAACCACATTTCTTTCATATAGCTTGTCGAACACTTTCCTTGCATAATCAACTTCCCCCTTCTTACAATACAAATCAATAAGAGCTGTAGAAAGAACATCGTCTATCTCAATACTATTTTTCAGTATCTGGGTATGAACTTCCTTAGCTAAATCCGTCGATATAAATGTAGCCGCTGTAGCTAACTTTAAAATCATCGAAAATGTATACCCATCAGGTTTTTCATCAGAGCAAGCAATTATTTTTATTAAACTCATTGATTCCTCAAGTTGGTTTTGCTTAACGTAAGCTGCAATCATGTAATTAAAAGAAGAGACAGTTGGGCTAGACATTTCATCGAACAAACGACGAGCGTATGTTAAAAACCCACATTTGATATAAAGAATAAGAAGTTTAATAGAGATGTTGGTGTTGAATCGGTATCCCGTTTTAATAATGTGGGCATGGAATTTCTGACCTTGAGTTGGATGATCTGAATGGATGTAATGTTGAAGAGATGAAGATAGAAAATTTGAGTTTTGGCGGGGATCTCGTTCGGTATCTTCTGCGAAATATTGAATCGGTGAAACAGCTACGGAATCGATGCTATTGTTTCCAACAGAAGAAGAAATTAGGGGACTGATTCGTCTCCCAATTTTCATTTTGGGGAAAACGTAAACTACACAGTCAGTCACAGAGTATCCTTAAAAGAGCCTCGCACACAATAATATAAAGAGAAACTTTCTTTATGTTAAAAAAAGAAAGAGAGAGCTTATTAGAATTTCAAATGACAACTACAAAATTCAATCATGTGACTATATTTGAGATGAATCAGAAAAGATTACATTTGCTTCTTTTTTTAATGATAGGGAGTTACATGTAACTTCCTATCTAATAATGAGATCTAATGTTGAACAAAGAAATCAAATCCATAGCTACTAAAGGTTTACATACAGTTTGCACATACCTAAAAGTACATTTAATGAATATGAATAGGTTTCAATCCCGAAGCCCTAATTCAAGCTCAAGCTCGTCGTCCTCTTCGAACAGCCTCAAAAGACGAGCATGTTGTTCTTCTCTCTTTTTCTTTTGCCACATCTTGAACAGAAACACCCCAAGTAGTACAGCTGCCACTAACCCAACGAAAACGAAAAGAACTGTGACACCTGTGTTTTTGCTAGAGGAAGTATGTCCCTCTACTTTCACCCCATCTTTGGAACTTGATGATGGGTCACTCGCCAAACCTGAGAAACAAGAGGAACTCGTTTGAATTGGAAAATTCCAGAAAGTACTTAGACAAAAAGACGATTCCAGTAACATAAGAGGCACATGATACAAAAGCTGCAGGTGACCAATATATAGAGGAACCTTATATGAAAATGTTTAAGTTATCCTTGATCTCATTAGAGCCGAAGCAGATCATGTGTCCTCCTCTAACAGGTGAAAAGTGCCTTCTCTAATGAAACCAAATGGTATAGAACACCCCCTTCCACTCAGTAGCCAATTTTCCTTACGGCATGCAACAAAACAGTTTTCCTACAGCACAAACCTAAGGAAACACATGAACAGACAGACTCTGCAGGATGCTGAAAACTATCAGGAAAGAGGTAAGGACTGTAAAACTCACAGACTGCAGTGTGAAACCTATTTATTCTTCTTTATTATTGGGAGCACTAATTACTTATCTATTTGAAGGTACTATCATGATATCACCTTTCAACTTATTGCATCTTGTGAACCCTCCATACTTGTTACGGATAACCTCATCTATTAATTGATAAAACTTAGTTCCAAGTCTAAAGGTAGAGAACGTGATGTTCAAGAAACACCAGGAAGTTGTTATCCTCGGAGAAACAGAGAATCCAACAGCAGTATATTGGAGCCAAACACAAGTGGTGACTGGTAAAGATAACAGAGAATGGCTAATATTTTGTATTTCATCTATCTCTTCTGGTTCTTATGCATTTTAATAATAATCTACAATTGAAAACCTTAGATAACTCTATCATCCCAATCAAGCAGTCATATACAATCGACTTAAACTTGTACAGGGCACATCCAGTTATAATAGGATATAACATACTCTAGGATATGCTCAATATAAATTACAGTCGAGTTATTCTTACTAGCCTCCACATGTCTATATATACTTTCAAATAAAATGTTGGCAAAGTCCCTGGAGTTCTACTAGCCATCCATCCAATAAAACCCAAACTGCATTCTACCCTGATCAGAACTACATTTTCAAAAAATGTTATGCAAAGAATGTAATAGCGTAGTGGATACTAAAGTATGACAACCAAACGAAGTTTCACTAAAAAAGTTGATGCTAATTACCTCAGTTATCAAGCTGTAGATAAATTGCCGGCTCGACATTTTACTTCTAATTGTCATTTAGTTCCCATGTTGTGAAACAATGTTAAGTTTTGAACAGCCCCAACTAGTCAAGGATTATCCATCACAGTTGATTTTAAACCTATATTCATTTCCTGTCTTATACCTAATCAAGCGCATTCCAACTATCAATTTGAACAATTACACCTACCAAACCTAACAAATACAACAACACAGACTATAAAATCAAGAATTAAAACCCTAAAAACAGACAATTCATGTATACCAAAAATAAATTAAAAAATGCTCAATTCAATTTAAACATGAAAAGTCTGAATCATATAGATCGAAAGATCTCCAAACCACACTTTCATAAAACTATCAAACAAAAAGCACAATCAGTCTTGTTAAAGAATTCAGAGGGTTGATTAGGTTTCGAGACGCAGAGGCGAAAGTAAGAATAGAGATCTAAAAACAAAACAGCAAGGGAAATTCAAAGAGAATGAAATACGTACCTGGAATTAGTTGAAGAGAAAGTGATAAGAAGAAGAAATTTAAGTAACGCAACCAACTCCAACCTGAAAATTTACTCATCTTCTCTTCTCTTCTCTTCTTCTGTCGTTCGTTACATCAACCAAAAATGTTTTTCTTTTTTGTGTAAACACAAGAATTTGTACTTAAAAGAACCAAAGGGATCTTCGGGTGTGAACCATTAAACACTCAATTGCGTGTTTGTAACGCCTATATCCACCTCGTGGCCCACTAGACATGGACACACTACAACAACATGGCTCATGATATACGCAGTACGCTAAACTAAAATGGCACCAGGGATCCTTAATATGGGTGGTTGACTTTTAGAGGGCTAGATTGTAGGTGTTGTGGCTTCGATTTCATAGAAGATTGGAACCGGTGTATATCCCTAAATAGGATTATTGGAGAATTTTGTTGGGTAAAACTTCAAATGATGCACCGTTTAAGTAGCCTTACAACATGTTCACCGAAATATACCAAAATCCAAAATGATGTATTCTTATGTTTGACTTATTCCTCTTTAAGTATGTGTCTGATTTTTAAATAATTAAAAAATATGGATTACTTGTCTATGTCACTGTAGTATAGTGTTAACGTATTGGGTGATGATGATATCAGTGATCTAAGTTTGAAACTCATAAAATATGAAAATATAAAAAATATGGATATCTTTGCTCTTAGTGTGTGTATATTTTTTTAAATGTATAATTTTGACCAAATAGCTTCATGAAGATATGATACCTCGTTATCCAAATATTGTATCCTCGAGTATGCGTTCTCGTAACAATTTTATAAAACAATTTTTAAAAAAATGATATATGAGTTGAATTAGTATCGATTCAGCATTCTGATTCAAATATAATCAACTTAATGAGATGGACGATTTATTCGTGAATTAGTGCATTGTTGAGGTTGACAGCCTAGTCTCTAGTACGTAAGGGCTATGCGGTCAATATCGGCCGTTACAACCGCGATAACAGCGATATTCAAGGTATCGCTTCAAGAGCGTGATGAAAGGTATATGCTTGTTGTTTAATCTAGATTTTTAGAACTTTAAACTTAGAATTGTAATATACTAATATGATCTATTCTTAAAGTATGGTTGTTAAGATTCTTGGTAATAAATCAACAAAAATATAGTTAATTTTTGGCATTCACATGTATAAAATTTGGATATAAGATTTGGGACTCCCGATATTTCACCGAGAATCTTCCCGAGATATTGTTATCAAGGTGTCAAGGTCCCGGCCGAGACGAGACCGAGATCCGAAATTAACTACATTGCGTAAGGGGTTCAACGTTCAACTCTCTTCAAAAGCAATTACTGTTTGTAAAATAATAGAAAAAAAAAGGATGTATGAGATGAATCAGTGTTGACTCGGCAAGATTCATAGATAGTCAACTCGGTGAGTTATTAGTGAATTACATATCTTCCGGAGGCCGATATAAGTCGCGACTTCAGACGTTTCTTAATAGGTGGCTATATTTCGGGAAAAATAACCAAGGATATAAAGTAAAAGTCGAACAACAATTTTGTCAGAACGTGTTCTGACCGAAGCTAACCTCTTAACTTCGATTCAGTATATTGAGATAGAACACGGAAAATATAATCTTTTATAGAATCCATCCATATGTCAAATAAATCTCTTTCATGCTTCAAAAAAAAGGAAAAAAAAAAAAAAAAAAACTCCTTCAACGGGTCAAATGAGACAAGTCTGATCGGTCTTTTCTTTTTCTGATTGTCCTTGTAGTTATCAAATTTTCATTGTTAGTTATCCTATTGGCACTGGATTTGCCCTTGTCTCCTGTATCACCACCATTTCCGTCTAGCAATGCCGTACGTGTCATATACACACGTCCACGACTTCACAACATTTGAAGTTGGTTGTACTGCTTTCTCTGATGTACTCATTCTTTACCTTTGTGTCACACAGACAAAGTCTGTAAAGAGTTCTTGATTCCATAATTTCCATCCGATATTTTCCAATCTATAATCGTGAATTATTAAAAAATCTCTGGGCCCTGGAAATTTTCCTTTCGGATGAAATGAATCACTATCTCAAGCTAGCTTTAGGTGGGATGCGGCTCAGGATAAGAAGACTCCTTATTTCTTCATCTCTCTTTCAATGCTTGTAGTACATCATTAAAGAAAAGCACTCAAAAATATTTGAGCATAATTTGTTACAGTTGTGAGTTTCGATTTTCGACCAAGATCTAAATGCGGGAGTAGGTCCAGGATACGATGGTTGAGACTTTCTAGAGTGCATTAGTTAATTTGTAGCTACATCGCACCCGCATTGAGTCCTTCTGCATTAGTTTGTGGACATACATAAGATATTTGCACAGTGGGTTGAAGAAAATGATTAAGCACAATGAGCAAGTGACTCGATGTACCGGTGAACATAAAATGATGGATAAATATATCAAAAGGGCCCCTCTCCCCGCCCTGTTGGTATATCATTAGTTTTTTTTAAAACACATTTTCTACTCATTAAAAGATATAACTTTTTCCCCATCTACCACTAAAACCCAACGTTTTTAGGGTTAAAAAAGAATTTAGGGCGACTAATAAAACAAAATAAAGTCATCTTGAAGTAATATCAGCACACCCCTTATCCATATATTTTCTTTAATGAATAATCTGTCATTGCTTAATTAGTACTAATGTTGATTAATTAGTTAATTAATTTGGTTAAGAAGTTTGGGAAAACTAGATTTTGTCTAAAATCAATAACAAACATGGATGAATATGAGGAAGAAGTGAGAAAGATCATGAAAAACCCACTTTGTATGCGTTTGGATCGTTAAAAAAATCATTTTTATATGCATTTAATGCCATGGACATCCCAGAACCGGTAGATAATGAAGTACCATATCTACCGATTATACACTTCTGTGCCAAAATAATGGTATAATCGGTAGTCTCGTGATTTTTATTACTACCGATTATACAAAATTCCAAGATTGATTTGTTTTTGGATTTTGATTTCATAATCGGTAGTTTAATGGAGTACCATATCTACCGATTATAGGTGTTGCCCCAAAAATGAATTTCTCAAAACTTACAAAATTTGTAACTCTTCATCTTTCACGATCGGTAGTGGCTGAAAATTTATATCTACCGATTGTACCCAGAATTGAATTAAACTTTAAAATTTTAAACTTTATAATTGGTAGTTTAATGATCAAATTTATCTACCAATTATGCTTGTTTTTTTGTACAGAACTTTTCTTGCTATAATCGGTAGTAAGTGAACATAAATAACTACCTATTGTGGTTAATCGGTAGTACGAGAAATTAAGAACTACCGACTGTATTTAATCGGTAGTATCGAAACATAGTTATCTACCGATTATGTAGATTGTACGTAACATCTAACTTCATAATACTATTTCAACATCCGAAAAAAAACTTGTTCAAAAAAGTTAATACATATTGTTCAAAAAACTTGTTCAAAAAAACTTAAAACATCGGAAAAAATGAAACAAAACACATCATAGATATTCAAAGTGATCAATCTCATTGATCTCATGAAATTCTTCCACTCCTTATTACTCTCGACTTGGTCCTAGTATCAACTCGCTTCTTCTTCTTCTCTTTCGCCTTAGGATCAGCAACAACTTCATCTTCCTCAACTGGACCTATGTACTCACCAGCTTCATTGTAGTATGGGTTTACGCCTGAAAAGTCTTTCTCCCTGAAAAAGAGTCGAGGATCAAAGGTCAGATCGACCTCCATCCTTCAAATCATTTCTGTCTCAGATCCTTCATCCGAAGATGGAACTTCAACTTAGTTGAGGGGATTGTAAGGACTCTTCCACCAACAATCAGGATCGTTCATCATTTGTGAAAATCCAGATCATGCAGCATCATTTGATATATTTCTTCAGGAGTAGCTCCTTTCGGCGAATTGAAAAGAAGACGAGAAAGCATTTTAGCCTTTCGAGTCGGAGAAAGAACTTCATCTTCATCCATAACCCTAATGAACATACCCAAACATGGATTATTAACTAACTACACAATAACTATTATAAAATAAACAAAAGCACATAATCGGTAGTTAAAATTATGCAATATCAACCGATTACACACAATTGGTAGGTCGTGTTCTCATTGTATGTCCGATTATATGCAATCGGTTGAGTGTAGCCCTAAAAAACTGGTTTATCGAAAACACAATATATAATCGGTAGATACAATTATGCAATATCTATCGATTGTGCATGATGTTCTTCAGGAATGATGAACTCGAGGCATAATCGGTAGATAAAGTTCGCCAGATTTCTACCGATTATGCGTCGTTTCAGAAAATTATAAAAAAGACTTATCATGATTTCTTCAAAGTAATCACTAAAAACATAAAAGAATTATCATGATTTCTACCGATGTAACTTACATTTTCTGGGGGTTTTGAGTTGACGAATAGATTTCAATGATTTTGGACTCTTCGATCACCATCTTTTCCTTTCCCTTATTTGATTGTGTAGGAAAAGTTTTTGGAGTCATTTTCGATGGATAATGAGAAGAAATGAAGGAGGAAAGGTAGTAGAAGAATCGGTAGAGGAGAAGAAATGAAAAAGGAAAGGGAATAAAAGAATATGTTAGGAATGTTCATCTAAAATTTGAAGACGATCGAATCAAGTTAGCATTATGAAACACATAGTACAAAATTTTGCAGTTTGTTGGTTTGTTTGTTTAAATGCTTGAAAGAAATACATATTATTTGTCTTATATTTCTATGCCATGGTTTGCTAGTGTTGTTTGTAAAAATGATTTACAAAAAGGAAATGATTTCATGTTTTTCCGTTAGATGGAACTTGGTTCCATGCTAACGGCGGGTAATGATTCCCAAGAGAGAATGGGTAATGATTCTCAAGAACGTATAGAGTAATGATCCCCTAATCCCTCAATGGCGGTTGTCCGTGCCGAGGTAAACGATAGGTGGTTGTACGAACCAAGGTTTTTCGTATTGTGGACTCATGAGTTGAAATATGAATTAGATGATTTGTTAAAAACATTATTGTTATTATGAACTCGTGCATTGACATCTAAATTGAATGATTTTCTGGAAACATTGTTTGCAGTGCGAGATTATTTGTTGAATATGCTTTTGATTCCTCGAAGTTATGTTGCATTCCCTTGTTGTATGTTTCCTTTGATATATTGATTATCTTACTGTATCTTTTGAGGGAATATATTTTACTGAGTTGTCATCTCACCCCAATTGACATTCTTGCAGATTTCATAGAAGGTGGAAGTGGAAACTAAGAAGTTAGCTTATCGATTGCATTGCTTTCTTGTATTGCTTGAAGTGTAAATTGATTGTTGCATTGAAAATATTGGTAAGGATATATTTAAGCTTAATAAATGATTATTATTCATCTTAATATGTTAATTTAATTTATGTAAAAATAAAAATAAATTTTTAAGTCTCGTTCCGATCCGTAACGCCTTGAGTTCAGATCTCTATATGGGTTTGATCCTGGTCCAGAACTCGAGGTGTTACAGTTCCAATTGTTTCTCAAGTTGTTGATCGAACTTATCTGTATTGCGGGTACAAGCTACATATGACGAGTTACATGCCAGGTTGAACGATTATTATTGGCGATCATAAAAAATGCAGGATTATTACGTACGCCATTTGACCCAAATGACAAACGCATTGAGTTTTGATCTTCCAGATGAATCCGGTCAACGTCAAGGTCAACCAAATCATAGAAACAGTCAAAGAAGTGAAACACCAGAGCACGTGATACAAACTAATATGACACATGGTGCCAAAGACGTTGATTTGGATCTAAAAACTCCCAACGGTGGTCTACTCCTTCCGAATCTTCATACCCGACTCCAAGAGGAGCCTTTAACGTCTATCGGCTCGTTGTTCCATCCATTCCTCAGGTTCCTTTTGCAGGTTTTGGTGATGAAACTCAACCTCCTGAGGCTACTCAAGCTTTTATCGCAGCCCCGGTAAGGGGAATACGATACAAGCTGGGTCTTTCCTGGTGATCAAGGAAATCAATCAGGAAATTAAATGTAATTACAATTCAATGTAACATATATTATTAATTGAATTTGATATATATTTGTGTTAAGTCAATATGCTGATTAAAAACTATGTGTTGAGTTACAAATAGCAAAATTTTATTAAATCAAAAACTAGTTTGTATTAATTTAATTTATAAAGAAAATAAATTTACAAATTTACACCACCTGATGTTAACGAATTTAAATGCGTGAATGTTAAGTTTGTACGTCAAAAATGTGTGTGGCTAAAAGAAATTACATTTATCTGAAATAGTCGTTGAATTTGTAATAATAAAAAATCATGATCGAAATAAGAAGTTATATAAAGACCCTCAGATTCAAAATGAATTTATGCTGAGATTAAAACTCAGGGACAGAATCTATGTCACCTGCGACGAAGACTTTATCGAGCAGCAAAGTCTTTATCGCTCAATAAAAACTCCACCGTAATGCATAAACAGTCAAATATGCCTATTTATCCATCTAATTTATCCATTTGATACGTCCATACTAGTTTAAATGGACAAATACGGTCCTTTGGTAAGCACATACGAACTGGCCTCTCCCTTCTCTCATCTCTCATACTTCATCCCTGAACAGTAAAACAGAAATGCAGACCTGAAATATAGCCGTTACACTCAAACTTTAACCTTCAACGACTAATTTCAGCCGGAAACTAACCGGAATCCTGGATACCCAAATCTAAATCTTTCAAGAAATATTTTCCAAGCTCAATTCATACAACATATTCAATACACTGAACCAATGATACTATCCTAAGCAACCGAAATACAGAGACATTCAAAGGAAGGAGTTAAATTATGAGGCACATTCAAAGTTCCACAACCATCCAGTTTAAGTACAAAAAGGTTAATGCTTGGTAACTGTTTGTCAGATTGTCTGAACCAGTTAGAAGAAGTAAAGTTTCAAAGTACCTTCAAAGAAACCGCAACTGGCTTTCAATGCTGCAACGGGAAGCTATGAATTAAGCCTTTTTAGAACTATGGAGCAAGCGTATTAAAGTTAGATCCTGTTGTTTCTCTGATATAAATCAGAACAACAGATTCCCAATCTCAATCAAATCTACTCCTTCCTTTATGAATTGATTGCTTTAAAGAAAAAAGAAAATAACCTTCTCTCTGTTTTCTATCTACAATTTTCTTTCCAGGCTTTCCCTCAATTAAATGACCAACTAACTCTCTGTACCTGTTTTTGTGTAAATGCAGAATGAATCATGTAGGTAGCAAATGCTCTGTGACAAAGTTAACAAGTTTGAGATGCTCTTCGTATGAAGCAATTATCCTTCAGTTACTTCAGGGTTCCATCTTCATCAACCCCAACAAGATCAGTAGTATCAATTACAACCCTCATTCACCTAATCCACCACACAGCCTTAGGTATCTTGTCAAAGGCCAGCCAAACAGCCATACCCATAAACAGAAATAGCACATAACTTTAGATGATAGCACACAAATCACCATCAGAATCAATTTTATCCATACTGCCCAACCACCAATATTCATTCAAGAAAGCTATTCATCCTCAAATAAAAGGAAAAGAACTGGACTTCGTTTAAATATAACAGCTGCCTATGAATCCACATTAACTTACAAGAACTGTACCAGAGAGAAAACCCTTAGACAAATCACTATCAAATTTTTAAGTTGCAAAAAAATGGGAGGAAATGGTGGAAACTATAAGGGAATTGTAATAAGGAAACCAGTGGTAGGAGAAGGCTCCAAAATGTATGATGATCAGGGTCACAAGTACAACAAGCAAGATAGAGTTGTAAGCTATGATAAGGGGAAAAATGTCATTGTTAGTTCTTCGGATGATGAAGAAGAGAGAATAATAGTGAATCATGATATGTCTAGTGATGAAACTGAAGGAGAAAATGAAGATGTCAACTGGAATTACTCGATTGTAGGGAGAATATATGCTGAAGAAAACCTTGAAGCTTTTGAAGTGAATGGAGAGATTTATAAAAAGTGGAATCGATTTCATTTGAAGCAAGTGCGAAAAGAAGGTGCAAACATTTATACCTGCAGATTTGGAGATATTACAGATGTCCAAGAAGTCATACAATCAGGACACTGGACCTTCCTGGACCATCTGATGGTGATGGAACCTTGGAACCCATCAATAGAAAGAAGAGAACTCACCTTCCAGTATCAACATTTCTGGAATCACATTAGCCAAATGCCAACAGAATTTTATGGCAGAAAGATCCCTGCAAAAATGGCGGCTATAGTTGGCGAGGTGATCAGGCTAGACCCCCCGTCGGGTAATCCCTCATATGGAAGCATAGTCAAAGTCCTAACGAAGGTGGATGTCAATAAACCACTACCGAGAGGAATCACTGTGAGCAATGGAGCTGGCTTCACAGGATGGGTGAAGTTCTTCTTTAAAGGTAAACCAAAATCCCTTTGTCCAGCTTGTTTTCATATCAATCATGACCAAATAAAATGTCTGGAAAGAGCCAACAAAGTAAGAACTGAAGCCAAGGTCATTCATAAATTCAATTCCAGTATCATCAAAAATATTCAAACTAACTGGTATCCATACAGTTCCTCAGAAAGATCCAGTTACCGTGAACCAACTCCAATAGGCCCTCCTTTCCAGATACCCAGGACTGGATTTACAGTCCCACAACTCAGCTCCAACCTGGCAAATATGATTATCTCAATGGCTGTCAATACAAATACAAACCATGTTCCAGTTAACCCTGAAGCTGCCACCGAGAATACCATCCCTGACCTGGAGGATGATTGGAACCTCAATCCTATGCCCAGACATCACAAGAGGCAGCGAAACCCTGAGTCTACAGCAAGTCCAAGCAACCCAACCCAACAAATCCCTGAAAACACTGAAGAAGAGTATCTCATCCCGGCTAACAATGGAGCTGCTACCTGTATGATTCAACCCAGCACCACCACAAAGCAGGTATATCTCTCAACCCCTCCAAAGTTCCACCTTAATATTTCCATTGAAAGTTTCTGTATACTTAATATCCTTACTGCTAGAAAACAACTTAAATCTCGAAAAAAATTGTTCCTTCATAGAAATTTTATTAGAGACAGGATTGACAAACAGAAATTGTTACTTCAAATAATCACAGTCCAATCTCATAAGTTAGAAGCTAGCAGAAATTTTTTCTTGGTTTTTTGTTACAACTGTGATATCATTTCGGTTGGAGGACCTCAGTTTTGTCATAACAGTGAATTTCCTAAACAAATCAGGAAAGTTTGTTATAGTATTGGAAATACCAGTCAGGAAATCAAGGAGAATATCATATTTGTTACAATTATGAAGTCAATCCGGATCCTGGAGGTAGACCATCAGAAAAAAAAAAGTGGATGTTGCTACATTGGAGGCTTTCAAGACAAAATTCAGCTACAAAAACAGGCCCACCTTCAGAAACTGCATTCTACCCATCATATCAAAGCTCACTCTTTAACCCAGCCCATTAAACCTGGTCTCCTAATCTACAACATCCAAATTATCCGTGCCCTAGGCAGAGCCTACCACAACAGACGCTACATAGATAGATTTAGGCCTAAGCTGTTTAAGAAAAAAAGCCAACGTCTAGATAGATTTAGGCTAACCAAAAAACTAAATATTGACTCTTATTCTAACCTAAAAACTAATCAAATGAAAATTCTTTCTTGGAACTGCCAAGGGATAGGAAGAGTTAAAACAAAACAACAACTTAAAAACATTATCAGGCAAGTAAACCCGGATGTAATTTTCTTAGCTGAAACCAAAACTAACGAGGAAAAAACACAAAATCTCTTAAAGACTTATAGTTACCCTAATATCTGGGCCCAATCTTCGCGAGGCCTATCAGGAGGCCTTGCTCTCATGTGGAAAGATAACCTCGATATTATGATAACATATAATGTCAGAAATTTGGTAAACCTTAAAATAAAAACTTGCCCAGATGAAGAAGACACCTATATTACCTGTTTGTATGGGGAAATCATATATGGACCAAAAAAGGCCCAGTGGGAACACATCTTGGAAATGAGTAGAGACATCGAATACCCTTGGATAATCCTAGGAGATCTCAACATAACTCTCTCGGCGGAAGATGCGAGCAACCGATCAGAAGACTCGGACAGCCCTTACAATCCCATCTCTGATATTATTCAAGAAGCTGGGTTAATTGAATTAAAACACTCAGGTCCAAACTATACATGGTCAAACAAAAGGGAAAAAGAGAACCTGATTCTCAAAAGATTAGATAGAGGTCTAGTTAACCATGAATGGGAAACCCAATTCCCAACTTCCATCATTCAAAGCCTGCCTTGCATAGGATCAGACCATAATCCTATAGTATTAGATACTGAGGTAACTCAAAAGAAACTAAATTCTTACTTCAAGTATTATGAATGTTGGCAAAAAGAAGAATCTTGTAGAACCACTATAGCTGAGAGCTGGAAATCCTCCAAACAAGGCTCAGAGCAGTACATCTTGACAAAAAAGCTAAAAAATACTAAAAATGCCATTCAGAGATGGAAAAAAACTTCGTTTGGCAAAATTGAAGGAAAAAAACTTTAGGGAATAAACTTTTGGCCTTAAGGGACACCACTAGCGAGGGTGACAGAGAAACTCAAAAAATTATAGAAGAGGAGATCGAATATTGGTATGATATCCAAGAGAGTTTCTGGATTCAAAAATCAAGAGAATACTTCATCAAAGATGCGGATACAAATACTAAACTTTTTCATGTTATCACAAATCATAGGAAAAAAACAAACAACATTCTCTGCCTAAAAGATAGAAATGATAAGTGGATCAAAAATAGGGAAGATCTCGAATCTCTCATAACAGGGCATTTTAAGGGAATTAGCTCAACCAGTCAAAATATAATAGACCCAAACATCCTACACCTCTTCAAAACCACCATCACCAAATACGAAAATGATA
The DNA here is from genome assembly GCA_023531435.1 of Papaver californicum. Classification (NCBI taxonomy): domain Eukaryota; kingdom Viridiplantae; phylum Streptophyta; class Magnoliopsida; order Ranunculales; family Papaveraceae; genus Papaver; species Papaver californicum. The sequence goes on along the minus strand of JAJJMC010006198.1, from coordinate 1,431,527 downwards.
TCCTTACAAAGGTACCGTCTTCAGAAGAAATCAAAAGCATAGTCAACAGTATGAAGCCATGGAAAGCTCCAGGTCCTGATGGCTTCCAAGCCGGATTCTATCACCACAACTGGGATATAGTAGGTGAGGATATTATAAGAGCTACCAAAGCTTTTTTTGAGACTGGCTTTATTTTAAAAGAGCTAAATAACACCTACATATCACTAATTCCCAAAACCAAAATTCCTCAAACGCCAGCTGATTTCAGACCCATTAGCCTCTGTAACGCCATTTACAAAATTATCTCTAAGATTCTAGCTAACAGACTAAAACCTATACTAAATAGAATAATTTCCCCTGCCCAATCGGCTTTTATCCCTACTAGAAATATCCACGACAATGTTATCATTGCTCAAGAAGTGGTGGAAGCTATGAAAAGGAAAAAAGGAATGTCGGGCAGTCTAGGAATAAAACTGGATATGAGCAAAGATTTTGATAGGATAGAATGGTCCTTTATCCTAGAAATTATGAAGAAAATGGGTTTCTCTGAAAGATGGTGTATTCTCATAAACCAATGCATATCTACTACCACCTATTCCATAATTCTAAATGGTGTGCCTTGCAAATTATTCAAACCCACCAGAGGTTTAAGACAAGGAGATCCTCTCTCTCCGTACCTTTTCATAATCTGCATGGAGGCTCTCTCCAAAATGATTGATAGTGCAAATGATATGTGCTTTTTGAGTGGGACGAAAATCTCGATGTCGGGCCCCCCGATATCTCATCTTCTCTTTGCGGATGACTGCCTAATCTTTATTAAGGCAAATCAGGAGGAAGTAAAAAACCTCCTATCCATCCTAGAGGAATTTAGTCAATCAAGTGGCGAATGCATTAATTTTAACAAATCGGGAATTTTTTGTAGTAAGAATATCGAGGAGGGGTTCCAAGAGGAACTAGGGGGCTGGCTTGACATGCCAACCATGAAGAAAGAAGAGAAATACCTAGGCTTCCTCCTCTTCCGTAAAAAAGCTAGAACTTTATCCTTTGAAGCTATCCAAAAGAGTATGGATAATAGACTACAAGGTTGGCAATCTAAAATGCTCTCCCAAGCCGGAAGAGCTACAATGATCCAATCGGTCATAAATACCCTTCCCAATTATCATATGGGATGCCTAGACATGCCAAAAAAATTAATAAATTCCATGGACAAAATCCAAAGAAACTTTTGGAACACTGGCAAGTGCAATATCAGGGGGCATTCCATGGAGGCATGGGATTCTCTTTGTAAACCAAAAAGTATGTGTGGATTAGGGTTCAAGAATCTGACTTTGTTTAATGAAGCTATGCTTACCAAATTGGCTTGGAGGCTAATCCACAATGAAACGGATCTTTGGGTTAGGGTCTTAAAAGCTCGCTATTTTCCAAATTCCAGCCCACTGATTGCCCACAAACACTCAAGGGACACCTGGACCTGGAGAGGCATCCTAAAGGGAATAAGAATAATACGGGACCATCACTTTTGGTCCATCGGAGATGGAACCAAAGTTAGGATTTGGGATTATAACTGGCTTCATAGTATGAAAATAGAGGAAGTTACGGAGTATCAAAGGAACTCGGGGATAGATTGGGTTAGCGAGATCATTGATAATCATATTCTTGGAAATTGTCTCTTATCAGAAATCTGTTTTCTAGAAGCCAAATTGATGAAATTTTGGCTATTCCTATCCTCCAGGGAGGACGGGACGAAATGGGTTGGAACCTAACAACAAATGGGTTTTTTTCTGTGGCCTCTACCTACAAAAAATTAGTCCAAGAACATACGCTCCTTCTAAGTGCCAGCCAAGTGGATCAAAGGGTATGGAAAAAAATATGGCTAATCAAAACCCCATACAGACTAAATCTCTTTATCTGGAAATTGGTGAAACAAACTCTGAAAGTAAGAGGAAATATCTTTAAACACCTAGTTGAGGCAGACCAATTGTGCCCAGTTTGTAACAAGTGTGTTGAAACTAGTACTCACCTCTTTATGAAATGCGACTTAGCAAAGAAAATCTGGAAGACTCTTTGTCATAATCTGTATTCCAACATGTTATCCTATAACTGCATTCGAGAGTGGATAATTTCCTGGCACAAGCACGACACCATCATTTCCTTCAAAGATGATCTTGCAATAGTGTACATATCCAACATCCTTTGGAGAATATGGAGACACAGGTGCGATATTATTTTTGATAACGTAAAACCCAATCCCGTTTCCGTCCTCCAAATCATAACCAAAACCACGGTATCACCTCACAACCACACCAACAATCTCAATCACACAACTCCCATTATTCCAGCCACGAATCCCATCACCGACCACATTACGTCCATTCCAGATCTTCAGCCTCATGGCCCCCAAAATCACCTCGCGTTAGGTATCGGCAATCGCCAAGTTTCCAGAGTCCAACAACAATCCGAAGCTGAATTAAGCCCCTTAGAACCCAGAGTTACAATTATTGAACCACGAAATCAGTCTAAACAGATGCATTATATTAGACAAGCAATTACAATCGAACAAAGATCTGTAGCCAATTGGGTCCCTAGGAATGATGATTATGTGATAATAAATTTCGATGGTTCTTATTCTGTTTCTGACTATGCAGCTGGATATGGAGCAGTAGCTCGCACCCCAAAGGGTTCCTTCATTGCAGGTTTCTCAGGTGTGACGAGGGTGGGATCCAGTCACCAGGCAGAAGCTATGGCCTTGAGAGAATCCATACTTTGGGCTAAAGAAAAAGGGTGGAGTCACATTTTGCTTCGGGGGGATGCTAAGACGTTCATAGATGACGTTAATAACATCACGACTTAATCACCTTAGTCTTGCCATGCTTTACTAGTAGATTGCAAAAAAATTTAAAGTTATTCCATTATTGTAACTTAACGTATATTAGTAGAGAGGATAACAAGATAGCAGATTTTATAGTAAATCATACTCGTTTAAACGGTGCGGGGAAGAGATGGAGCAACCCATCGCCTTTTCTCGCACAACTAACTGTAGACCTGTATAGTCCTCTTTTCAATTAATAAAGTTTCGGTTTTATGTAAAAAAAAAAAACATACGCACTGGCCTAAGAAATGTCAGCCGCTATAATTTTTAGCTTTTCGTAATAGCCAAATTGCAACGCCTAATGCGGTAGGATGCATTTTAGCATGACCCACACCTCATCTCGATTGTCTTCTTACTGCACTGACATTTTGTATAAGTGAAAAGAGGAACAACTAAGAACACCGTAATAAGGAAAAAATTTAACGGTTAATCGCATTTCTAGGGTGTCAAGTTTAAAAAAATTCTGTCATCAATTTACAGAGAATGTTTGGTATTCTTTTTTACTAAATTAAGCAAAGCAAAAACCCGATTTTTGTTTCTCATTTTTATTAACAAAAACAAATTTTGATTTATTTCTCCTAATTACAGAAAAAATACGAAACTAAGAAACCACCAAGACTTACCCATTGGCCAACAATTTCACAAGCAGGAAAACAAGAATTCTTGTGCTCAATTTCTGGGTTGGGGTTTGGAGTGGTATTTCGTTTCTTCATCTCATCATTTACTTCTTCTAAAATAATCTTTCATCTTCAAATATCTGAATTTGGTGAGGTTTTCTCTATTCTCTGAAGCCATTGGTTGGTGATAGTAATTCCCAGTTTTCCTAAATTTCATATCTGGAAGCTGGGATTTTTGACAAGTGTGTTTCGAGGATTATAAATAGAGAGGAATGATTGATTGGTTAGTAGTGATCATTAGAATGAAATGCTTAGTGTATTATTTCAAATTGTTGTTATAGGTTTAGAAGAAAGGAATCACGGGAATTTTAAATTTTCCGGCGATATTGTGCTGGGGACCGTGCGTCAAGATTATGGGCTGCATTTGCTCTAAAGGAGCAAAAGATTACGACGACGAGAACCAGAAATTATCTTCCACGAAACACTCAAAGAGAGACGAAGCTGTAGAGGCTGAAGGTAAAAATGGAAATGGTTTTTCAATTTCTAAACCGCCGCCACAAGAGAATCTCATACCAATTCCTGTTACGTTGGATTTAGAGGACCAAAAGTGGTCGGTGGCTATTGGACGAGGAGGAGAAACCCATCAAAGAAGAGCAACACTTGATATCGGTGCAGGAGGAAGACACCACCAACAACAACAGCAACCGTTTTCGAGGGTAGTTAGTCTTGTGCCCAATGGCGTTAAGGGAGAACAGATTGCTGCAGGATGGCCAATTTGGCTCACCTCGGTCGCTGCAGAAGCAATCCAAGGGTGGGTTCCAAGAAAGGCAGATTCATTCGAAAAGTTAGATAAAGTTAGTTCTGTTCTATCCTATGCTTTTTTTTACGTTTAGCATCATCAAGCTTACTTGTATATTTGAAGTTGTCATGCATAAATGTACAACGTTCTACTACCATATTACCTTGTACATACATTTAGTAACTATGTATGTTTGATTAATTTGATCCCATGAACCGGCCGAGTTTACAGAGCTTGTATGTCACTTGTGCAGATTGGGCAAGGGACGTATAGCAATGTATATAAAGCTCGAGACCTTGAAACTGGTAAGATGGTTGCATTGAAGAAAGTTCGGTTTGTTAATATGGATCCAGAGAGTGTACGTTTTATGGCAAGGGAAATACACATTTTGCGTAAGCTTGATCACCCAAATATTGTGAAGCTTGATGGTCTAATTACTTCACGAATGTCAAGTAGCTTGTACCTTGTATTTGAGTACATGGAGCATGATCTTGCCGGTCTTTCATCCTCACCTGGTACCAAATTTACGGAACCCCAGGTTCGTGCATCTCTTTTTCTCATAACTAAATTATATTCATCTATGATCTGAGTTCGGAGTACATTTTCGGTGTTGCAGATTAAGTGTTACATGAAACAACTACTTTGTGGGCTTGAGCATTGTCATAGTCGTGGGATCCTGCATCGAGACATTAAGGGTTCAAATCTTTTGCTTGACAATAACGGCATTCTCAGAATTGCTGATTTTGGACTGGCAACCTCGTTCAGTCCTAATCAGACGCAACCACTGACAAGTCGTGTAGTAACTCTTTGGTATCGACCTCCTGAACTTTTGCTCGGTGCTACAGAATATGGGGTCGCGGTGGATCTCTGGAGTAGTGGTTGCATTCTTGCAGAATTGCTTGCCGGAAAACCTATAATGCCAGGAAGAACAGAGGTATGCTTATCTACAAACATAAGTCAATTCAGTAATTTTTCTTATGCTTAAGGTTGCTCTAATTGGGACTTGAGAACTCCATAAAACCAAAGGCACTCAATCTACTGAATTTACGTTCTTGTATTTGGTATTACTTTAGGTGGAACAATTGCATAAGATCTTCAAGCTTTGCGGTTCACCAGCAGACGACTACTGGAAGAAAAAAAAGCTTCCACATGCAACCATTTTTAAACCCCAACATCCTTACAAGCGTTGTATTGCGGAGACATTCAAGAGTTTCCCTTCTTCATCTTTAGCTCTTCTCGATGTTCTACTTGCAATAGAACCTGAAGATCGTGGAACAGCTAGTTCAGCTCTTAAAAGTGATGTAAGTTTACTTTTCTGATACTCCAGATTGATATCCTAAAGCGTCTTTAACTTTCCTACTTCAAGTCATGGGATCCAATCTAGCTTTCTCATAATTAATATCTATTCCTTTGGTTTACTTATTCTTTTTCAGTTTTTCACAACAAAACCTCTTCCTTGTGATCCATCAAGCTTACCCAAATATGCTCCAAGCAAGGAGTTCGATGTGAAACTCCGGGATGCAGAAGCTAGGAGGTATGTCAGTATGACATTTATATGTTATCTCACCATTTCTTTTAAAAGTGCGGCTGTGTTTACGTCAAACTACGTTTAGCATCTGACTCCTGTACATTTTCCACACCAAGCAACTAAAGGCATGTTTTGGCATTTTAGGAGCTGATTTAGTAATTTGTAATTTTCTCATCTTCATTCACCAACAGGCAAAGAGGAGCAACAGGAAAAGGGCAAGCTGGAAAGGAAAAGTCCAAAGATTCCAAGGCTGATATGCAGGTATGATGTTGAGACACCATTTCTGGCATCATTTTTCTTTCTTTGTTTTCTGCTGTTTTCTTGTTTTTCATATCCATCTTCGCTCTTGGATAACTCCGAAGATGTTGCAGGGACAAGCAAACCCAAGAAGCAATATACAAGAGGAAGGTGGTACTGGTTTACATATTGAGGCTCATAAAGGAACTGCGCAAATTGGTTCGACAAATCATAATGGAAATAAGATAGGATGTGGATTTACTACTAATGGTGGTCCTGAGTTAAGGTCACAGAGATCCTGCATGCATCAAGCAGTTGACAAAGTATCCAATTTAACTGCGAGAAGCACAGCACAATGGGACAACCCAAGACACAGAAGTACAGATGCCCACAGGCTTGGGCCACAATTGAGTATTCGATACGATCAATTCGATGATGCTGAACCTTTTGTAAAGGGAAAATGGAACAAACATGGAGCCGCCTCCACTCAGAAAAAAGATGAGAAAGTGTTTCTCAAGGACTCAATGCAGGTACGATATACTAGTTGTTTTTTTTTTCCAGATGCAATCAGTGTCTTGTAGCAGACTGAAGTAAGTTGGGGATTTTTTTTATGATTTCAGGCTTATGCTCCAAAGAAAAGCAGGATGCACTATTCTGGACCTCTAATGCCCCCAGGAGGAAATATTGAAGAAATGCTCAAGGAACACGAACGACAAATTCAACAAGCAGTTCGCAAAGCTCGTCTTGGCAAAGCCAAGTCGAAGGAGTATGGTGATGAGAGTAACCAGACTGAATCACTAAATAGCCATAGGAAGATTGGTAGGTGATGAGTGAAAAGAAATTATACTTCATATAATTAGTTTGTCCCACACGACATTCGGTAATGACCCACATCTAGATGTGCGGTATCTCGTTGCTAACAGAGAAAACACCAAATGCAGCAGCCTCTTCGGAATATAGAGTTTTCAGGTGATTGGTATGTTCTGAAATATAGGTTATTTCAGAAGCCAAAAAGAAATTGATCATGGCCACTGACATTACTTGTGCTGGACCGGTTTTGGTTATGTGGACAAACTGCTGGGGAGAGATGTTGCTAGAAAAGTGTGAGGCGGGTATTATATGTTTTTGTGTGGCAATTAGGTATGTTCTTTTGTGCCAAGGAGAAATTTGTTCTGTACAGAAAGAAAAAAAAAGAAAAAAATAATAGGGTTTGCTGGATAAACTGCACCATGTCAATTGTAAGCACTCTCAAACTTGACTTGTACCTACTTAACATAGAATATATTGATCATTCCTTTACTTCCATATTCTTGTGTACACACAGTTTTAAGTAAGAAAAGCAAACAAAACCGCAACCAAATGAAACTAACAAAATTCCATTCCATAAGGGGAAGTGAGTGTATCCTTAGTATGCAGTAGATGATTGAAGTTCCTTTAAGTTGGTTCAAAATAGAAAAAGTATACTCCCTTCCTCCCACAAAAAATGGGTGTTTGTGTTACCATGACATCAAACTGCCCAAGCTTTGAAACAAGTTGTATGCAGCAATTTTCCACAATAATCTCATTCTACTGTATCCCAGGATACTTTTAGCTTCATAATGTTGGCTTTGTGGATAACCGTTACCTCCTTTCTGTTTAAGATAATCATATTTGAAGGCATATTTTGCAATACATTCTAATCAGAACTTTGTGATTACCTTTAAGCCTTTCAACAACACCAGGGAGCAGCTTCATGTTCAAGACCAGCTTATTCACCTTCAGTATTCTCACGGATACCAACAATATCAACATCCTCATGTCCAGTAGCTATAAACCAGGACGATTAAAACAATTAACAAAAAAAGCAAAAAGATCAAGTTCTATTAAAAAAAACTAACACCACCACCAACTGATGTTGCTAATCCACCTTTCAAACAAACTTTGTTTTCTTGTACAAAATCCAATCTTGCTTTACCAACTTATCTTTACAATATTGTATAATTACGATACGCATACAAAGTTTTACATTATAATTTTCAACATGCACGTCAACAGAATAAGCGAATAGGAAAAATACATTTCTCTATTCTCGTTGATAAGATAGAAACAAAGTTTACAAAGTGGAGAAGCAACAACATGTCTGAAGCTGTCAGGTCTGTCATGGTTAGAAGCGTAACTAATGCTATTCCTATTCATCATATGACAAGTTTTAAATTACCAGTTGTTACTATAAATCAGACGAACTCAGCTCAGTAAATTTTTTGGAGAAACAAAAACACAAATAAAGGTAAGCATATGGTTCAATGGGGAAAGCTGTGTGAACCAAAAAAAGAGGGTGGATTGGGTTTTAGGAATCTATAGGTCTTCAATAGAGCTTTATTAGTGAAATCAGCTTGGAGACTCAGTTCAGATACTAATTCTCACATGGCTAGGTCTCTCAAGGAAAAATACTTCCCATTTGGAGATCTTTCTGACTTGAAGATGAATAGTAATTCCACCTGGTCTGGAGAAGTATTAGCTCGGAGCTAAGATTTGTCCAGAAATATACATGTTGGTGTTTAGGCCAAGCACTATGGTGAGGTACCACTATGGTGCTTGGGTATGGCTTGCCTAGCTGAGACGGATGCCAGGTATCCGTCAGAATAGTGCGAGACGGATACCTGGTATCCATCTAAGTTAACTGGTTGACTTGACCAGACTCGCAAGCTTTTCTATACAGAGAAACACTCGGGTTTCTCCTCATTCAACACTTTCAAAAAAGAAAATTTTCCTCCTCTGCTCTCCAACCATTTTTACCCCCTTTTGATCTTCAAGGTGTTATAAGTCGATTTGTTGCGTGAAATTTAAAGGGTTTGCTCCATACTCATTGGTGATTATATTCCATTTTTCAATTTCGAATTCCATCCACAAAATCATCAAAGGTAAGTTACTCTACCATTGGGGTTGTAAATGTCATTTTTTATAATCATGAAATTATTGATGTTTGATTGATTGTTTAAATTCCATGGATAATAATTATGTTATATGGACATGTATGTACTTAGAAACCCATGTTTAACTTTTTATTTGATGATTAATTTTTGATTAAGGTGTATTAAAATGTGATGTTTATATATGTGATGACAATGTGTTAAAATTCAATGGTTTATGTGATGATTCAAGTGATGCAAATATGTTAAAGTGTCATGATATATGTACATATGTGTTGTAGGGTTGAGAATGGATGAGTATTTTGATAAAATCATGAAAAATAGACATCCGGTTTCATCGCCGCACAATGACGACCATAAGTTTAAATGCCCAGAGGGAGAAGCTAGAGAAAAGGGAAGAAGATATCGGGGTAGCACTAGCAATGTTAATGAATTATATAGCATTATTGCTCAGAATCCCCATGCTAAACAAATTGTAGATAACTCCGGGTTTGGATCAATCTGTATGATAGATTATACAAAATCCAGCGACTCGGCTCTTACCTCTGGTATTAGCGAAAGGTGGTGGTATACCACCAATACATTTCACTTCCCTAGTTTTGAGATAGGTTTTACGCCGTGGGACATCACACAACTATCAGACATATCTATTGACCGAGGAACTCGCATAACATTGCAAAATTTTAGCAAGAAAGAAGTACGTGAGGTTCTTCTGCAATTGATAGATTGTTTGCTTCCTTTGGTATGAGAAGTTGGAGAAGAAGAAATTGTTTCTTTGAGACAAAAACTTATCCAGCGTTGCGGGATTCAGAATAGTGTGATAAAATCGTCTATTGAATCCATAGTAGGGCAAGATAACAACATTGAGTGTCAAGAACAAATGGCAAGGTGGTTCATGACATGGGTTATTGGTAATGTTTGTTCCCGAACAAGAACGATATGGTATATGTTTCCTGGATAAGGGTATTTGGTGAATATAGTCAACAGTTACGATTGGGGTTCGGCAAATTATGGTCATCTGTTATGGAGTTTGAGTAACGGAGTAAGGCACGAGAATAGTTGTCACGAGTTCTTTTGGTATCTATTACTAGTAAACATATTCATACTCACTCTTAAAAAATAATTGATGTTGTGTTGTATAACGTTAGTTAGCGTGTCAATAATTTTTTTTTTAAATGTTTTTGGTTGTGCAACCTTGGTTTTGGGCGTATTTCAGAACTCTTTATCCAAAGATACGTGATTTGTCGGAAGATGAGTTTGATCTATGACCGGTTGGTCGTATTTATGATAACAGATAAAAATTGAGAGGAAAAGGTAAACAAAAAGATACAGGTAGGCATTCACTTTCAATGGTTCGTCTCCAAATTGATAACTTCGTTATCTCATCGACAACATGAGAGCCGTGGTCGGGAAGTCGATGGAGTGGTAAGGAAGAGGTGAGACAGGCAAAAATAATTTCGGAAGGTCGTAAAGTTTTTGTATGATCCTTTTGGCAATTCCGCCCTGTACTTGGGAGAATGGTGTCTCAAAAAAGTACGTGGAACATGGATAGTACCGGCTAATCCACCTGACAGTACAATAAACATTACGACCGCCTATTTGTACAACAATAATAGTCTCGATCCCTTAGAGTTTTCGATAAGGTCGATATTACCCACCCATTACTCCGAGTTTTGGAGTCAATGCTCGGTCCAAAGATACTCGACGATTATTGAACATCAAGGAAACAGAGATCTGTATTCACAAGATCCTAAAGCTTATCTCCATGACACACCAGGGCGAAGGCAATCTATATACACACAACAATTGGTGCCGAGGGAAAATCAATTATTCCCAAAGCTATAACAACCCTACCTCAAAGTGACTGAGAAAACCAAAAGGGCGACCAATAGACCGTTAGGAGATGAATACATGAGTGCAGTCTACAAACCCAGTTATAATGTCAACTGGGATACTCTTGTGAGTATCAGTTGAGTTATTAATACTTTAATGATATATTTATAACGCTGTTTGTTTCCAAAAGGTAAAATTAAAATATTTGTTGGTGTTTGCAGGAAATGTGGTGTCGATATAATGAGGAATTGGCCCATCAAATTGGTGCTATGAACTGCTTTTCGCTCGACTACACAACGGACTTGAAAAATCAACTTCATCCCACTGAAGGCGTCTCATTTGTACCTCAGGTCATACCGTATGAAGAGCCTTATCAGGGTAGACCGGATTCGACTCATAGCCAAAGTAGTGTTGATCGTGATTCAGGAGGATCGTGTCGTTCTTTTGTACCAAATAGTCAAGACGACCTCATGTACCATCTTATTATTTTAGAATAACGGCTAGTTTTTTGCACAAGGGCTAATCTTATTGTTTAATGGATAGTTTTTAAATTCAACTATTTAACGGTTATTTTTTGAATTCAAATGTTTAACGAATAGTTTTTGAATTTTACTGTTTAACTGATATTTTTTGAATTTTATTGTTTACCTGATAGATTTTCTTTATACAAAGGATCTCATTCTCCCTATGATATTGTCCAAAGATGCAGCGATTCACCAAGTAAGAAGATGTTGCTCTTGTTCAAGCCTGGATATCAGTTATAGATGATCACACTTGTACAGCTCAACCACGTAACCGTTTTTGGGTAAGTGTATTTGATAAATCTGTTGAACTAGCGGGTAATTCAAATGGTAGAACTAAGATAAATCTTCAAAATAGATTCAGAAATATCAATAGGGAGGTGAAAATATGTATCGCGATTCAGGTTGAAGTTAACATACGAAATCCTGGGATGGCGTATGAAGAATGAGTGAGTATCTGAACATTACAGTCAAGTACTTAGTCTCTCGTTTACAGTAAATATACCTAACTTTTTTATATTTCATATTTTCAGAAATTGTCAGCTGAATTCGAATATGTTGAAGAGACGGTCAAAGCATTTGCGTTTGATGAATGCTATGAACTCTTGAAGAACAATCTTGCACACTATAATCCTGATGAATGAAGCTTTAAATGTAATGTTCTAAAGTTTATGTATTATTTAAAAGTTGGTTAACTGGTGGTAAAATGCTTATAATACTGTTTAAGTATAAGTAAATTAATAAAATCTTAATTCTAAACGTAACTCACTTTCATAGGAATCACGGTTACACTCAGCATGTGTAACAAGCCTTTCAACCCCTAGGTGACCTTAGTCGACGAGTTGATTCTCATGAGGGCTTACAGAAGATGTACCCACAAAATCTAGACCGTCGGCTGCCTTAATCTCCGCGAGGTGTAAGTTCCGGATTAATCTCCGGCCAGACCTCCTTGATGACTAGGTAGCACTCATAAAACCTGAATGATTTTCCCATTTTTCGGAAGTAATGCCTCCTTCCAAGTTGTTCCTGCCCAAAGTTAATAGTTTAGTGATTAAATGGAAGAACAATATTATAAGACACTGTTAAAACAAATTAATATAACTTACAATGATTTCAACTGTCATTTGGCGATCTCTCGTTCTATAAAATAGTCGTTGGATATCTGCGTATATTTTTACTGTCGTTTTAATGATACTAACCCTTTTTTTATAACATGTTTAGTTCTTTGATGGATATTCATAAAGGCTTGAATGTAGTTGTTGCACACCTGGTCCCAAAAGTCATTAGCCGAACTAACTGTCGCACAACATCGGGTAGACGTGCAGTAGTTACCCAAGCTCTGGAAATATTTATATCTTCTTCTACTGAATATGAAACCATACTTATGAAGAAATTATCAGAAACCTTTAGATGCAAAGATAATTTTAAAGGAGATATGAAACCAAAAATGTTTTTAAGATTTCAGTGTGACTTGTTTGGTAGATACGTTGTTCTATTTATGAGAATTTGATTTAAAAGTATCAATTAGAAAATAGTCGTTAGAGAGCCGTTGTGTTGTAGGCTTCATTGATATATACACAAATTTGAAATTCAATTCGGTATGGATAAGATGAAATAGAATTAAAATTATTGCAACTTGAGTAATAGATGGAAAACAAAGTACAACCGTTGTGTTGGATATGATTCAATAACTACAAACAACAACTATAATACAAGTCCACGACAATTTAAAAACTAAGAACTAACTCACTTTTGTGGGAATCACGGTTGCACTTAGCATGTGCAACAAGCCTTTAAACCCCTAGGTGACCCTAGTGGACGAGTTGAGTCTCGTGAGGGTTTATATAAGATATACCCACAAAATCTAGACCATCGGTTGTCAATTTTGAGGAAAAAAGGTTTGGTAATACCCCTGATTTTGTGGTGGTGCTAGAGGAACTCCACGTGCCTGCATCCTTTCCAAAATTTCTTGTTGTTTTAGTTCAAAGTATAATTTTGCATTTTGGGACAACGTTGAGAGATCCTTTTCTATTATAATCCTTTCGTCCATTTCTTTGTTGAGAAGCATTTGTTATTGTTGCATTGATATCATATTTTCAAAATTTTATTGTTGTTGTTGTTGTTGACGAGGTTCATTCGCTATTCGTGTTTCTTTAAAAAATCAATAAGTTTAGAACCCGCGTCGTTGATAAGTGATTCTTGTGATGATGGTGTAGGGAGCTTGCTTGACTGAGAGAGCCTTTTCTTGGATACCCTTTTAATATGATCCTTTGATGATGTTTATCAATAAAATGCTCGGTATTAATTGGACTTACATCTGCAACGAGGATGTCGTAAGGGATGTCAGACGAAGTTGGAAATTGTTTTGGAAATTATGTTTGATGAACTTGGCTTGATGATGGATTTTGGGGAGAAGGGGATTTACTTGAATAAAGATTTGGGGATTGAATTGAATAAAGATTATGGGATTGACTTGAAATTGGGTTAGAGGATTGACTTGAGAAAAGATTTTGGGTATTAGGGTGTTGGGAAGGAAAATTATAAATATCGGGTTGTTCTTCCATATTTGCGTCTTGATTTTGATCCTCTGTAACAATATTTTTCAGCATCTGATATTTTAAATCTCGGCTGAAAGTTTTGGTGGTCTCAGTGTTATTGCGTTCTTACCATTACACCCTGCATTAATGTAAAGGATGCATAAGTTAGTACGAAAAAAAGATACAGACAAAAACTAATTGAAATAATTGTTGCGAGGATAGTTAACTTACCAGGTTAATTTCATCCATGTCCGGATGATTTGTGGTAACATTAGAAAGACATTCAGAAAATCTATTCACTTCTCTCTTAATAGTGTTAAATCTACTCCGAAGTCCAGAACTAGTACGCATGTAAATATTTCCACCAGAAACTACTATAAAATTTTCATATACTTTATCCCAAAACAAATCCGTGCTAAAATAAATCACGAGACAGAAATCTAGAATCCGTCAGAAATGTGACGAAAACCAAATATCCGTCCCACCTCTGAGACGGATACTGGGTTTCTGTAAAGTGCATTTTTTTGACGGAAACCAAGCATCCATCTCTATCGCTTGGCTTGATTCCTCCTCTATCCAAGCCAAATTTTTTAGCCACATTATAGCCAAGCGAGGCACGATAATAGTTGCTTTTGGCTAGATTAAAGTCATAGCCAAGCGAAAAGCTCAATATAGTGATTGGCCTTAGGGGGTGGTAAAACTATTCTTATATGGAGCATAAATGGATACCAGATCTCCCTGGTCTACCAACCCCGAAGTCTATTAGAGTATAGGATTGGTATCCCTGGTCCACTAACCCCGAAGTCTATTAGAGTATAGGATTGGTAATGGTATCAGCAGGTTCGATCTTGACATGTGTGCCCACTTCGTTTGTTTTCCAACCGGCGACGATAGCTTCAATGCTACTGTCCACCGGATCTTCCTTATGTTGTAGTATTAGGTTTTTATTCTAAGTTTTCACCAATATTAAATCTAACTCCGTAGTTGAAGTTTTCAGATTTTTGTTGAAGATGGCGGCGGTATACTCCTCTAATTTGACCCTTTTCTGAAGTTTTTATTTACTTATTCATGGTTTCGATATGTTCTGTCGGTTACTTATAATGATTATGTGGATCCAATTCTTGAAATGGGGTTCTTTTAATCAATTATATTTTTCTCTATGGTAGTACGGTTTTTCGTCAAATTTTCTAATTTCTATGTTGCAGGGTATTGTTTATCGATGGTACTTATATGCTCCATCAACGGTTCTGTGAATTTCGCTATTAGTGGTCCTTATATGTTCCATCTAAAGTTTTGGCGTTTCTCCTGACCGATATTTTTTTATGGCAACTCACTTTTTTTCTTAGATTTTTTGGGCTTCGCACCGCACTTCATCAACAACTTTTAGGGCCAATCTCATGTGGTTTTTCAATCCCTATGAAATTGCAGGGAGGGTATTAGAGTATAGGATTAGTAATGGTGTTTAATATGAAAAGTTTTTTATATGGTATTCAAGAGATAATTGCTTGTAAATAAAGCCATTCTAATGATAATCCAATACTAAATATTTTCCTAATATTAAAAAGCTTTCCATATAAAATACCATTACCAATCCTATACTCTTATATAGTTAGATTCTAGTGGTTATTCTCAGGGTAATCACGTCTGACAACTATTAATTCCTAATATTTCTTTCTGGGATATAAGTCTTATACATTCTCTTTTTGAACCTAATACAATTCAACTCATTCTTAAAATCTCGAATACATCAATCCAGTGAAGACTGACTAATATGGACTTTTGAAAAAAGTGGAAAGTTCTCGATTAAATCATGTTACAAAAAAATGATTGAAGAAACTAACAGGGATGCTATTGTGGGTCAAGATAAACAATGGATTTTTAAGACTCCATGGAAACTTCCTACTTTACTAAGGATTCGTCAGTTCATATGGAAGTGCATATATGATATTCTTCCAACAAAACCGGTTAGAAAAACTGGATCCCTTCCTTTACTTCTTTCCCTTTCATTGTTTCAAACGTTTTGATAAAATGAATATTAAAAAATCATCTCATTTGCTAATAAAATACCCACTAATCTATGAATTGAAGAATCCAAAGTTGTAAACAAAATAACAATACCTTCTTCTTCTTCTTTATCTTCAGCTTCAAAGTATGATCGTGTATATTTCTAGGGTTGCACAAGAACCGACCCGAAAAACCGCACCCGCCCGAACCCGATAAAACCGTGGGTTTTATAACCGAACCGACCCGCTACGGGTTGGTATACGGTTTTGAAAATTTAAAACCCGGTCACCACGGGTCGGTTTACGGGTTTAGTGTAGCACCCGCCCGAACCCGCCCGTTTAACCCGTTTATTCTGAACCTGTGTTGATGTACTGTTTTGTCAAGATGTTTTCACACTGACCTGTACTTCAATACCCTTCTCTATTATTTTTATGTAAAAGAGGACTCTCTTATCTTTCAAACAAGACCAAAATTTCTGAATTCCATTGAGAAATGATTTTTGTACGAATTTTTGATTTCAAACTGCCGAAACTGCATTTTCTGAATACGGGATTCTTGTTCTGTTTTTGATGAGTCTTTTTATCATAGTTATAAACCTTACTGTATTTTCTTACAATTTTATTGTGTTAGCTTATTCTTTCTAGTTTCAAATGAGCCAAAAATCACTCATTTTCATTGTGTAACGAAGCCTACACAAATTTTCAAAGACAGACTATTCCAAACTAAAATTTCAGAAATCATTTAAAAATCTTACCATTTCAAGTTCTATAATTGCCACATGAACTTCTAAGATAACGATATAGATTCAACTCCATACAAATGATAAGAAAGCAAAGAAAATAAATTAATCCTTATTTTTGTGGCTAGTGTATATCTCTTGTATAATTGTATTTGTCATTATATTTTGACGATGTTTGGTGTTTTTTGCTGTTTCTTAGGAGGCTTAATGGGTGATTCATCAACTCAATCTCTATCTGCCTTTTCTTTCCTGTTTTTTTTTTTTCTGTTTTTAGTGTTTTTTGCTGTCAGTTTTTTTCTATCTGTCATGGGTTAACCCGTGAAATAAAACGAACCCGCCCGACCCGCCTCGGGTTGAAACTGACCCGACCCGCATGTGGACGGGTTGGTATACGGTTTTGAATATCAAAACCCGCCTCTAAACGGGTTGGTAGTTGGTTTTACCCCAAAACCGACCCGCCCGTCCATTGTGCAGCCCTATATATTTCTTCAACTTCTCTTCTCTTCGTATAAACAATTACTATAATCAAGTACCTTCAAACGCTACTTTTTCACATAGAAATTCAATGATTTAGAAACAATTTTATTATAATTTAATTAGGGTGATTAATTTTACTCAATTTGAACATAAAAACCCTCTTAAAATTGTATCGAGAAAAGTCAAAGAATTTCGTGCAAATAGATTACTGATTGTAAAAGCTACAAGAGAGAATGATAATAGTCACATTTCTTCTAGTGGTAAGATTTTTTTTCCCCTCTTAATATTTTATCTCTTTCGCTCCAGTTAACAGTGTTATGATTGACCGTTTACAGTATCATGTATATATTTGTTTCCCTCAACAAATTCCTAGTGAATTACGATGACTCATGCACAATCATTTTAGTTTGGTGAACTTTAAGTAAGTTACACAATCTTTTTGCTTATAATTAGTCATGTTTAATCACGATTTATGATGGATATGTATTAAACATTAGGTGTCCTATTCAATCCTAAGTGTGAAGGTTGATTTAAAAAAGAGCGAAAAGATAGGTTAGATTAAGATACAACTGTAAGAAAAGTTTAAATACGCTTCGAAAGGATTGTTGTTGCAAAAGTGAATTTCATAGAAATGCATGTCACTTTTGGATTATGTCTGTTGGCTTTTTATGGTTTGCACCAATAATCATGTTTAGCTTAAGTTAATCTTTAATGTCTAAACCAGATTACTAATAAGCTGGATTAAGATAAAGCTTTAACAAGGTGTTTGAGATTAACTTATGGTTACGAAACACTTTAGGTGTCTTATAACTCAGGTCTGATGATACGTGGTTGTTGGCTGGGACATTTGAGCATGAGGAAAGAGGCATAAACCTAGTAGCAGTGAAACAAAATTCCCCATTTTCTCTCATCTCTATTCTAATTCTCCACCATGAGTTCTTCTGAAGACGATACCCAAGCAAGATCGGTCCTAATGACGAAAACTACGAGTCACATACTCACTTACACTTATAGGATGATTAACATACCGCGAAGAGGTGTTGATGCAGCTGCTAAGAATTTCTGCAAGATCATATTTTTTTCTTCAACATAATTCATCACCATCAACACAGTCTCGATCTATTTCTTCTTGGCTTTTAAAGGAGCTTTCAACACCTTCAACTCTTTCTCTATTGCATCAATCTCATTCAAATTAATAGAAGTTTCAACTTCTTTATTCTTCCTTGGCACTTTACACTTCTTTGTATTCTCTTCTATCTTCTTCAAATATCCTTCTCAACTTATAAAACTTCTCCCAAAGCTTACCCATATTACAACCTTTATGTTAAAGACATGTTAGTTGGAAAGTTAATTCAAATCTCCTTTGTATTCTCTTCATTCTTCATTCTTCTTCACATCTCCTTCTCAACTTATAAAACTTCTCATAAATCTTACCCATATTATACCCTTTATGTTAAAGACGTCTTCACACTTCTTTGTTTTCTCTTCATTCTTCTTCACATCTTTAAATCTCCTTCTCAACTTATAAACTTCTCCCAAAGTTTACCCATATTATACCCTTTATGTTAAAGACATGTTAATTGGAAAGTTAATTCCTTTATATGATCAAGAAACTCCATAAGATTTACTGTTCATCAGAAAGTTTATGAGCTAGATTAGAAATTCTAAGTCCGACAATACCCTTAAAGTTTCAAGAGGAGTATCGAACTTTTGGAAGGGCTTAAGGTGTGGTGGTTTTTATGGGATGAGTTAAAAAAGATTGTCTTGTGCAATCTTTAACTTTCCAGAAAGATCAAAAGAAGTAAAACTTTTCATTATACTCGCTAGAGATTTTGTGCGACACCCCATTTAGTTATGTGTATTGTGTTTAATCTCCTTCCCCTAAAATATATTATTGCTGCTAGTAAGTATTACAAAAAATAGTTAAAAAATGAACAAAACAAAACTCGATAATGCATTCATATTATCTTAATTAATGTATTTACTATTCGTATTACTAATAATTTAATCGTCAATATACGCCCACGTATTAAAAACACAATGTTTCATAATATGAACTTTCTTTTTTGTATATGAATATCTTTTTACATGTATTTTTTCTAGTACAATATGACTCTCTTTTTTTCGTATAAAAAGAAAAGAGAAAAGGCATGACAAAGGGACATGATTCATCCCAACTAGGTTGGCACCACTAATACCCCTTGGCGATCATATGTCTGTCATCCCGCAGTATACACACACTCTTCATCTTCTTTATTGTCTTATAATTATAATTAAATCATCCACATACTCTCCTTCACTTTTGTACTAAAATGGAAAAGCAAATAAAAGAGCCGAATACAGTCTTTTCATCTTAGCAAATCAAATTTCTACTTATTTAATAGAGATACCACTACTTCGAAAAAACTGATTCCAATTGATTTTTCTGTATGGCGTATTAGAATATATGAGCATCTCATAGTCCCTCATAACAGCTTGGGAATCATAAACTTGAATAGATTTTTCCATCTGTAATAATTCAAAAGACTAGTTAGTAAACTATATAACATACAATTATGAGTTAACAAGAAAGATGAACTCTATGAAGAATATCACGTTCTAAAACCATTCTTGTTGCCACCCTTTCTCTCTGTCTTTTCAATTATGCTTGTCGCTTTTTAATGGAATGAATTCTCTCATCCTGAATTAGTACACCAACAAAAAACAGAATTAGGTCATGTTGGTTGGATAGTAATTAATTATAAGATTTTTATGATAAAATCAATTAATCCAATAATTAACTTAATTTTAGATGGAGATAAATCTCTGATTTATAGATGATACCAGCATAGCTAGATTTCAACGATTCAATATGCTTAGCTTTTACAAAAGGCGATTCGACTCTAAGCATTCTAGTTCCAAAATCAGGATCCTGTATTTAATAAAAGTTAATGGTAGAACAATTAGGGATAAACAATCTGTAGATGGTGAGTTTTTGACAATGGCTAGAATTGTAAAAATTTCCCTTTGCCTAGCAGCAGGAACATAAAAGTGTGTTTGTATATTTACGCGTATATCTCTAACTCTATATCGAAATACGAAGTACTGTATCTCTACTTATATATTCCGCAAGAGAATTAAGAATATAGTTTCTCTAAACAATTACATGCATTCTAAATTGATCATGTAACCTCTCTAATACTCATAACATTTATGACATATCGAATTAGTCTCAAGTCGCACAAATTCCACAGTTGAATTCCTTGAACTCGACTCGAATGCGCATCGATATTCCAATAACATCTATCAAATCTGGGAGTAGCTAATATTTAATACCAAAAAATATATTTTAGTTTAATGCCTTTTTCATAAAGAACACATCACAAATTGCTGTCATGAGCTTAAATATGCCACTTTAGCTTTGCTCAAGGACAAACCAGAAATTATGTGTTATTCCTTTTGGACGCGCCACAAACAAAGACAAATGGCTCCAAATATGCATTGTGTCTCTGAGCTGGGTTAGCCCTAGCCTTTTTCTATGCTAGCACCAAGTTAACATCAGTCCCACTAGAGTAGCGTCCCAGGTACACATTAGCCTTTGCGCTAGCAGCGCATTGGCTAGAAGCGCTAGCTTCCTTGGCCTAACAGCACATTGGCGCTAGCTTCCTTGACTAGCAGCGCTATTGGCGCTAGCTCCTTGACTAGCATCACTATGGACGTTATCTTCCTAGCTCAACATCGCATTGGCGCTAGCTTCCTTGATAACATACATCCTCAGGGATACATTGGCCTTTGTGGCTAAAATGCTAGCCTCCTTGCTAGCAAGCGTCCCTAGGGACGCATTAGCATTCACAGATAAAATGCTAGCTTCCTCGCTAGCAAGCGTATGCGCCTAAAACGCTAGCACGATGGCATTGCTCCTAAAATACAAGTGCATTGGCCTTGTGCCTAAGAAGCTAGCACATTAGCTTTTGCACTAAGAAGCTGGAACATTAGCATGATTGTGCTAAGGAGCTAGCGCTAGCTTACTAGCCACTCCTTAGCGTGCATTACTTTGCATTAAAATTCAGCCCTAGCTATGCTAGATGCTTCCCTTAGAAATGTGTCATTCTTTTCAGTACTGGCCTAATACCAAAGCTAGCCTTATATGGTTATCTTATAAGCCTTCTTTCCTAGGAAGCTCCTCTCAATATTGGCTTTAAGCAATTTCAAAAATTTCCTTGCTACTTCTAAGCTGACTTCTGGGTATTAAAACAACCACGTTACTCCTAAGTCAATATTGGCTTTAACCAGTCTAATTATCAATTCAGTGAGTTGTGCAACTTTCCTTACTTACTTAGTAAGTCATTGACTTGACTTGACTTGACCTAATCAAATAGTAGTGGTTCACGACTCCACTATCATTCTACGAGATATCAAATACGACACATGGGGGGATTCTCATTGGGGTATCTATATGGCGTTCTACGACAATCATGCGTTGTGGCAACATATCCACGAACAAGAAGGTAATAAGTAGTGGGACAATTACAAGACAGCTAAGAGCACGAGGAGTAGTGGTCATACAAGTTCTCCCTATTTTTCGGACATGCCTCCACTACAATCTCCACAATCGTTACTCCTCCACTTTTTTGGTAACTTCCACCACTTACGAGAAATCAGTGTGTTTTCTTAGAAATATAAATAGATGGCTTCATCCATTCGGAACAAGAACAAGAAATAAGTAAGAGACAAGAGATATAGAATTAACGATTCATCACATAGATTTCATTCTTCTCTACACACTAAAAATACTTATCACACTGATATTTCTCAATTTTTTTTGCCCCCCCACCCCCCCACGACCTACCTAATCTTCTCCACCTTTGATATCGAAGAAGAACGTGAACGGCCATTTCTTGGTTTAGGATCGTCCTGTTCGAGCTTGATCTCTCGAACCTACTTGAAAGTACTATTTTACAGTATATTTGTTTTCATTATAAAACACAATCAAAATATAATTAGTAAAAACTTGAATCAACTAATGAATAAAGAACATATTTGAAGATATTACTTACTCTTCGAGTATCAGCATATAAATCATCATATTCTTCAGCATCCAACTTCATCCCTATTGATGTAGGGGTTTATTAGAAGAATAAGAAAGGAAGAAAAAAAACAGAGAGAACTTGTTTAAGAATTTTTTTCTTTTAGTTGTGAATTGTAATGAGAAGTAGAAAGAAAATAGAGAAGTTGTTTAGGGCTTTTTCGTGATGTTGAAATTAGAATGAACTTGGATGTGGAGGTTAGTTTTATAGAAGGAAGAGAAGAAGAAATTAGGAAACTCAAAAAGACTCCCTAGTGAAGTAAGAATAGCTACAATTATTTTAGGGTTTTGATTGGGAAATTTGGGAATCACGGTTAAAGGTTTATAAGATGAATTTTGGAATTTCCTGCCTATGCGTGTTCTTATCTTCTCTATATGACCAGCTATATCTTCGGAAGTAACAATGAGCCGTTGAGCATAACATGTATTACTCACATACCACCATTGATAACGGCTTCCTAATTGTTTTCCATTTTCTATATAATTAATGCTCGTCTTAGTTACTAGTACAATAAAGATTAAAATGTCCAAATCTTTAAATATTATTTATTACTTCTACAACATGTGTTTCCATACTCTAATGATCTAACAGTAATACATAATTTTTTATTTCTTTTTTCCATGTATTTATACAAAAATTTTTTTGTCTATTTTGTTATGTAGGTTTGTTAAAAGATTATAAAGAAAAAAACGTGCAACCATGAATGGTCATTGTTAATAATTTTTATGTTTCATGGTAACATTAGAACAGTAAATGAACACCCGGTAAACTTGAATAAAGTGAAGAAATAACGACACATCTTTTTTTAATTAGCTAATATAATGACAGGTCAATAGGCACAAAAAGTAAGTCTAGAATCAACCCACGTAATGTAAGTCTCCAAGAGCATCTCCAATGCAAGGGGTCAAGGTTATTCTAGGTGGAGGTCTTATTAGCACAATTTTTTTATCGGTAATTGCTAAATAACAAAAAAAAAAAATGAAAGACAAAACATTTTCCTTAAAATTAATCTCCAATCCTCAAGTCTTATTTAACAGTTTTTATTTAAATTTAGAGATAAAATAATGATGTGGAGTTAAGACCAAAGGTCATGAAGCATGTCTAATTTAGATTTTCTCATTTACCTCCACTTAGACATGTCATCTTTTTTTATGACTTTACCCTTGCATTGATGATGAAAATTTGGTGTAAAAAATCTTAACTCCTACGTGTCATGCTATTTTAAGACCTTTACCCCTTGCATTGGAGATGCTCTAGTGAAAGAAAGAAATCTCATTAAAACATAAGTCTAAAAGTATTTTGTTCCAACGTGGAATGATTTACAAGGATATCGCATTTTTATTGAAGCCTCGTATAGGGGCTTATGCTTATGAGGATAAAATAGGATTATTAGTTAGTCCAAGCACTATGGTGAAGTCTGTTTCTTGGCTATTGCTTAATTACAGGTAAGTAAAAGAGGGCTTCAAAAACAACTAGTATGGAGGGTCTTTAGATTATAAAGAAGAATACTGAGTTTTCGTCCAAATAGTGACATACGAATATTTAATATCCGTCCAATTCTTTTTTATTGTTTCTTTTCCAAAATATATATGGTTTGATTTTATTAAGTATTTTTTATAGATTACAAACTTATTAAAATAAAAAATTGGAGAAATAATAGGGGGAAAATAAAGTAAAAAAAATAGTTAAAAGAGAAATATTAGGAGTTAATATAGGTAAAAAAAATAAATTGGTTTTAATTGAAGACGAATACTCAATATCTGTCAAAAATCAGACAGATACTTGGTATCGGGAAAGTGCCTTTTTCGACGGATACTGAGTAACCGTCCCACATCGCTTAGCTTTAGCTGGGATCAGATATGTGCGCTTGTGTGCTTTGGTAACGAAGCCGAAGCTTTGAGACACATTATAACTAAGCGATGACCCATAGTGGTTGTCTTTAACTATAATATGACTATAGCTTAGAGAAAACCCCATATCCATCATATTTTCATAATGGCTAAACAAACTTCATTTGATTAGCGCTAATCATTTAATTAGGTTAATTGATCTAGTATTAGTTATTAGATTAGATTAATGATTTTGATGAAGCAATTAAGGACCTTGGAAAGAAATTAAGTGTCACACCTACTAGTTGCAGACCAAACTGGGTAATATGATTTCAGCTAGAATAGAAGTGAGTATGTCTGAGTCTCTGAAGAGGGGAGCATGGTGGAATATTGATGCTGGAGGAGTAGTTTGGGTAAGGTACCAATGGGAAAAACAACCTTACAACTTGTGCCCCAAGTGTTTTATGGTTGATCACAATGAGGAAAACTGTGAATCAATCTATGTTGAACTAAGCAGGAAAGTCATATCAGATGAGGAGTATGTTGAATAATATAAAGAGCAAAAAGAAGTTTTGGTAACATGAAATATGAAACATAATATCAAATGACTCTGCAATAACAGTTTCACAAGCTTCAAAATAGATATAATGGAATACCATACTGAACCTAAAAATATGAGACATAGCAAAATATCCAGAAGTCAGGAACCGATGTATACCACTTTCCCCACTCAAAAAACCAACTCTGACATTTCCAATATTGTGATGAACAAATCTGACAAGGACAATAATCTATCCAACTTTCTCAACCCTGTATATATGGAAGATATAGAAATGAATGGGGATGAGGATTCCACAACTATATCCAAAGAGCTCTCTCCAAAACATCAAGAGATCCCTGTAAAAATGGTAAATAATCTTCTGTCAATTCGTTTTCAAAAGAAATATTTTTCATCTCTTAATTTGTATTGTTGTTCTAATTTTTCAATTATCGTTTTTGGTTTAGTATCTCCTACTATCACAACCAAAAGAATTTTATTTTATTTTCTTACAGCGAAAATACTTTCCTGGAAGGTTCAAGGTAGTAAATCTCATGTCACTAGGAACCATCTTTCGGACCTTATAAGAACTCAAAATTCTGATATTGTTTTTCTTTGTGAAACATAGCTAGAATGTCATAAATTGAAACCTTTGTTAGCTCATTTTCAGTTCCCTAATTTTGTTCTCATTGAACCAATATGTTTACCTGGTGGTTTGGTATTGAAATGAAAAAATGGTTTTGATTGTGAGTTAATGTATGCAAAGGATAATATGTTTTATTTTGTTATTCAACATGATTTTAACAAACCAGCTTTTCATTTATCCTGTATATATGGTTATTCTAATTATGCTAAAAAGAAAGCTCATCGGTCTTACATTAAGGAGATAGGGTTTGAGATTAACCAACCTTGGTTAGTACTAGGAAATCTGAATTTTCACCTTCAAAACAA
Organism: Papaver californicum; assembly: GCA_023531435.1. Lineage (NCBI taxonomy): Eukaryota > Viridiplantae > Streptophyta > Magnoliopsida > Ranunculales > Papaveraceae > Papaver > Papaver californicum. The sequence continues at coordinate 1,406,094 of JAJJMC010006198.1, read as the reverse complement.
TGATGCTAATACTAGTAAAAAAAAATCGACCCATAACACCTATGTTAGCTTTTTTGTATGAATGCATTCAAAAAAACTCGTTTTATAGATGATCCCTTTTAGAATTCCCGGTATAAAGAGATTCTGCTAAGGAAAAAGCTTTTAGCCCAGCCAAATATAAGCTCTTCAAGTGATGGATGGGTTAATAGTATTGTTTCTAATTATGGCCTAGAGGATTTAGGATTTGTTGGAAAAAGCTATACTTTGACTAGTAATAACATCGGAACAGGTAATAAGAAATCTAGAATTTATATGGCTTTAGGCAATGGTGATTGGAATGTTCATTACAATAATTCTAACTTTTTCACTTGAATTATCTTGGTATTGACCATATCCCAATTTTATTTTCACTGATACTAGCCAAGGTAAGCTTTGGATTCCTTTAAAAAAAAATTGGACGTGGTTAGATGATGATACTTATTCTACTGAAATAGAAAAGGCCTGGAATACTAGTGTGGTTGGCTCCCATGGTTTTCAATTTGTGTAGAAATTAAAGTCTACTAGAAAGGCTTTATCCATTTGGAATAGAGATCATTTTGGTCATATTAATCAACAGGTCGACAGTCTACATCAACAAGTTGGCAATCTTCATTATCAACCAATCTCCCCTGAAGTCCACAATCAGATTGTTGATGTCAACACAGAGATTAGCAAATGGTACAAAAGGATGAACGGATTTTACCAACAGAATTCAAGGGATCAAATCATTAAGGAAATGACAATAACACCAAGTACTTTAATACAAACACTAACCGGAAAAGAGCAATGAATAACATTGATACTATGCAGGATAATAATGGACAATGGATTCATTCAAGGAGGATTTAGCTAGTAATCTTACTTCTCATTTCAAAGTGATAAGTAATCCATTCGTTGACGAAGGTTTTTTCAATATTCTTCCTACCATAATCACTGAAGATGACAACGTTACTCTTTAAAATGCCCGGACATGCAAGAAGTTCATAGTACTCTTAAGAATATGGAAAGCTGGAGTGCCCCTAGGTCAGAAGGTTTTCAAGCAAGGTTTTATAAGAGTCAGTAGTATCTAATAGGCAATGATGTCTATCAAATGGTGCTTAGTTTCTTTCACACAAGATATATACTTAAGCATATCAACAAAACCTTTATTCTTTGATCCAAAGAAGAAGAAATCAGTTTGTGTTGTAGATTATAGCCTTATAGGTAACGCCACCTCATATAAAATTATTTCCAAGATTCTTGTCAATAGAATAAATCCACTTATGGAGAAAATTATTTCGCCATACCAAGCAACTTACTTTTCTGGAAGGATAATTAATGACAACACAATGTTTACCCAGGAGATTATACACTCTATGAAAAGGAAAATAGGTAAAAATGGTTGGATGGATTTGAAGTTGGACATGTCCAAGGCTTTCAATAGATTAGAATAGAACTTTCTTATCAAAGTACTTTGGTATTTTGGGTTTAGCAATGAATGGTGTGACTTGGTATATCAGTGTATAAGTACCACAACTTTATATGTGGTTTTAAATCATTCTCCATGCTCAGAGTTTTATCCTTTTTAAAGGATTGCGTCAAGGTGATCCATTATCACCTTACTTGTTCATATTGGCAATGGAATTTGTATTCAACCATTAATCATCTAATCTTTGCAGATGATTGCTTGAACCTTACCCAAGCTACTCTTTCTTCGGTTAATAGTCTTCTCGACTTACTTCAGGTTTTCAACTCTCAATCTGGACAGGTAATTAACTTTGACAAATTTTCTGTTTATTTTAGTAAGCATACTAAACTAGAAGTTGTTGCTACTCTTTCTTAGATTCTTGGGGTTAAGGAAATGAGTTCTAGAGAAAAATACTTAGGATATCCTCTCATCCTAGGTCTTCTAAGCAAGATTCTTTTAGCTTAACTAAAGAGAATTTTGAGCACATATTATCTAGTTGGTCTTTTAAATTTTTAACTCAAGATGGAAGGTCAACAACGTTTAAACACGTTCCAAATTCTTTGCCTCTTTATTAAATGGGTACGTTTCTGCTACCAAAAAATCTCACGGATCATCTCACATCCATATAAAGAATATTCTTATGGTGGTTAATTATATTAAAGGCAATTATATGCTTTCCTGGATAAATCTTTGTAAACCTAAGACTCAAGGTGGTTTAGCCTTTCTTGACTTGGAAAAGCTTAACCTAGCAATGCTTGCTAACTTATCTTGGAGGATATGCCCACAATCGTCGCAACTATTGTCTCTCAAGTTATTAAATCTAAATATTATAAGAATCCGGATTTACTTCACTGCGATACTTCTTCTAATAATATTTCCTGGGCTTGGAATGGTATTCAGCAAGGTTTGAAGATTGTTAAAGATAACTGCTTCATGGAAGTGAATAATGGGCAAAAAAATAAATAAAATGGGATGACAGGTGGACAATTGGAAATCATCACCCTCCCGCTTCTATCTCGACAAACTTCAGAGACTATCAATATGTGAATGAGCTCTTCTGATTCAACTCAGATCAATGGAATACATCTTTGGTGATATACTTATTTGACAGTACCACTGTTGAGCGTATTCTAAATATGTTTATAGACACTTCTAAAGAAGATAACCTTATTTGGATGACATCCAAAGATAGAAAGTTCACAGTTAAAAGCATACAAATTTTTACCTGAATCTGGTGGTGATACACATATTAATGGTGTTATTTTCCAATCTCAGGTCTGGAAGAATATGTGGAGTTGTAGAATATCTCATCGTATCAAGTTATTTCTTTGGAAGTGTATTAGGGAAATAATACCTACTAGGTTTCGATTGGCTAGGTTTCAAACTAATATTGATATCGTTTGTGGCAGTTGTGGTAGTAGTACTGAAACTGTTGAGCATCTTCTTTTGGATTGTAGACATGCAAGAGCAGTTTGGAGATGCATAAACATTGACGTAAACAATGTGAGAAGAACCTGCAGCTCAGTTTCTCAGTGGGTTATTTCATGGTTTTATAACAATGACAACTCTGTTGTCGATAAGAATGGATTAACAGACTTATGGTGGTGGCTTGGAGTATATGGAAGGATGATGTGAATATTTCTTCCAAGGATTATCTCTAAACCCTTTAGTCTCTACTAGTAAAATTAATTACTACCTGTCTCAATGCATGCTTTCTAACAATCATCATACTACTTTAATTGTGTTAATATTTTTGTTATGATACTAACAATGCTGGCACTGGTCTTGTATTGCGAGACCATGCAGGTACATGCTCGGGAATCAAAGGGACGTTTGCAACAAAATGTCTAGGACCTGAGGAGGTTGAATTTCTCGAGAAGTTCTAATCTGGGGAAAAACTTTAAAGCTAAAGAAACTTTATGTTGAAGCAGATGCCAAACTAGTAATACAATCTATTGTTGGTGATGTCTCTTCAACTCATTGGGATCAGAAGAACATCATCAAAGAAATAAAACACCTAAGTCAAGGTTTTGAAGTTTTTTATTTTACTTATGTTAGCATGTATGATAATCAGGTAGTTGATGTTATTTCTAAAATGGTTAGAAGAAACAAATCATGCATGGAATCTTATCAAGATTTTCCTACTTTCATTTGTAATTTTTTGGGTCAGGATTTTAATTTTACCCTGAACTAAAGTCCTTTAATAAAACTTTTAGTTATCAAATGCAGATCAATGATTTTGATTTATAGTTAGAGATATAAAATTAGAGTTAGTGTTTTGGTTTTTGAGGGGAAAAGAACTAGAAGGCAAAAAGAGATTTTTTTGAAACCCCTAGATTTTGATTCATCCAACCAAATTGAGTTATTCCAGTGAGAAATTTGAGGTCGGTGAATCCTTATATGATAGAGAAACCAAATTTTACACACCTCATGATGGAGTTCGTGATTTAAAAGTCAAACGTAACTCAGTTAGGTTCGATACACCAAAACTCAATCGTAAATTAGTTTTAGGGTTGGCTACGAAGGGAAAAACTCAACCGTAAACCGGCCTGAAAAGCAAAAAAAGAGACATTATGCCTACGATCGTACCCATGTTTTAAAAAAGAAAATAAAATATGGGTTTGTTGAGGAGCTTGAAAAGGGAAGAAGAGAAGAAACACTTATTTGAGAAGAGAAGGAGTTGAAATGGTTTGAACTAGATTTAGGGTTTTTAAAAAAAATGTTTAGGTCTATAAAAGGGTAATTTAGACTTTTTACATATAGAAAGGTAAGTCAGACATTTGATATTGTCTACGAATACCTCCTAACTAACTACTTGACCACCTTTAATCCTAGAAAATACCATCTGTTGTAATCATAACCCCCCTATGCAAGGGTTCTTTTTATTATACCCTCCTCCATCCCAAGAAAAGAGTTACTATCACTTTTTTTATCATATCCTCTTCCGTCATAAAAAAGTGTTATTAACTCTTTTCCTAGAACGGAGGTAAGTACATCTTTTGTACTCTTATTTGGTACGGTACTGTTTCTCAACATCATAGTTTAATATAAAGATAACTCAATAAGTGAACTGCACTTCTCACAGATGGTATGTTAGTCCGAGAGGTTGAATCAGTATTTGCATTCTTGCTATATATATGAGGTTAGAAATCTTCGATTCTTAGGACAGTTAGAGTTACTGCCATTGTTTATTGGGGCTTCCATTCAAAGCTAATCACACTTCTCCTTCCAACCTTCCAGCACCGGGCAGGTGTCACAACCAACTGAAAAAGAGAATTTTCTTCTTCGCAACTCCTACAGATGGATAGTCCAAAGTCCTCCAGCCTTTCATACTTTTGGAGAACTTCCTGTAATTAAGGAGACTAAAAACCCAAAGGCAGTATGTAGCCTATGAAGGCAGTCAATATCATGAGCAAGAAGACTGGAATCCCAACCTTTGATCATTTTGTCATCATCTAATTGTTCTCGAATGAGTCCATTCAACGGTGTTAAATATAATGACAGTGTGACAAAAGAATCAATGAAAAGGAATCACTAAGCAAAGAAGTATACATTTATCGTAATAAAGGAGCCCCCTAATGTATAGGATTCTTCTATTGCTTCTTTATGATACACAGACACTCATGACCATGTTTATAACTTTCTTTTTGACACGGTTTGGAAAAGAAGCCCTATGCGGTTTCATAACCTTTCTATTTTGGAGAGTGAGCATTCCTCCTATTCACTAGCTTTGAGCTTGCTCATTCCCTAATCTCGTAAAAAAGAAACGTCATGCCGTAGTCCGTAGTTGGCGGAGCGGTAACACCTAGTGTCGAATGATCAAGAATTGACAACTAACGCGGGAAGTCACTATAGAATACCTAGAATCTCACTGGTGTGAAAAGGCCATAAGGATATCTTCTTACACGCGATTTAACAACATATTTCACACGGCAGGAATATGAATACGCGGCCAAAAACCAATTTGGGGCGACTAATAAAACAAAATAAGGTCATTGTGAAGTAATATCAATACATCCCTTATCCATATATTTTTTATAATTGCTAATCTACCCTTGTTTAATTAGTGCTAATTTTGATTAATTAGGTAATTAATTTGGTTATAGTTAGTGTTAGATGATGAATTTGAGTTTTAGTTTTGGAATAGAAATAGAGAGTGTTTTAGATTGATTTAGTTGAGTTATAGTTTTGTACAATCGGTAGGCTCGTGATTTTTATTCCTACCGATTGTACAAAACTCCCATATATTTTTTTGGGGATTTTGATTTCATAGTCGGTAGTTTAATGGAGTACCATAACTACCGATTATAGGTGTCGCCCCAAATTGAATTTCTCAAAACTTCCAAAATTTCTAACTCTTCATCTTTCACAATCAGTAGGAATTGAAAATTTATATCTACCGATTATATCCTGAATTGAATTAAACTTTAAAATTTTAAACTTTGTAATCGGTAGTTTAAAGATCAATTTTATCTACCGATTATAATATTTTTTTTTGTCCATGAATTTTCTTTCCATAATCGGTAGTTAGTGAACATAAATAACTACCGATTGTGGTTAATCGGTAGCACGGGAAATTAATAACTACCGATTGTATGTAATCGGTAGTTTAGAAACATAGTTATCTACCGATTATGCCGATTTTACTTAACATCTAACTTCGTAATGCTATTTCAACATCCGTAGAAAAACTTTTTCAAATAAACTTACTACATATTGTTCATTAAACTTGTTCAAAAAAACTAAGAACATCAGAAAAAAAAGAAACAAAAAACATCATAGAAATTCTCATGAAATTCTTCCACTCCTTGTTACTCTCGACTTGGTCCTAGTTTCAACCCGCTTCTTCTTCTTTTTCTCCTTACCCTTAGGATCAGTAATAACTTCATCATCCTGAACTGGACCTATGTACTCTCCAGCTTCATTGTAATATGGGTTTATGCCCGAGAAGTCTTTCTCCCTGAAAAAGAGTCGAGGATCAAAATCCGGATCAGCCGCTATCCTTCGATTCATTTCTTCCTCAGATCCTTCATCCGAAGATGAAACATCAACCCAATTGAAGGGATTGTCAGGACTGTTCCACCAACAATCAGGATCCTTCATCATTTGTGAGAAATTCGGATCGTCCAGCATCATTTGATATATTTCTACATCAGAAACTCCTTTCGACAAATTAAAAAGAGGACGAGAAAGCAATTCAGCCTTTCGAGCCGGAGAAAGACCTTCATCGGAATCATCTTCATCCATAACCCTAATGAACATACCCAAATATTGATTATTAACTAACTACACAATAGCTATTATAAAAATAAACAAAATAACACAATCAATAGTTAAAAATATGAAATATCTCGGTAGGTCGTGTTTCTAGTAAATGTCCGATTGAATAATCGGTAGATAAAATTATGTAATACCTACAAATTGTGCATGATGTTCTTCAGGAATGATGAACTAGAGGCACAATCGGTAGATGAATTCGTCAGATTTCTACCGATTATACGTTGTTTCAGAAAATTATAAACAAGAATTATCATGATTTCTTCAAAGGAATGACTAAAAACATAAAATTTGGATTAACTTACTTTTCCTTTCCCTTCTTTGATTGGGTAGGAACATTTTTTGGTCGAAGGGAAAGTTCATCGGAATCGGTTGACGAATTGATTTCAATGATTTTGGACTCCTCTATCACCATCTTTTTATTTCCCTTCTTTGATTGCTTAGGTAAAGATTTTGGAGCCATTGTCAATGGAGAATGTGAGTAAAGGGAGTAGAAGAATCGGTAGAGGAAAAGAAATGGAAAAGGAGGCTGTTTTAGTTGAGAATAGGTAGAGGTAGAGGCAGAGGTAGAGAAGGAAATGAGAAGAAAAAGAGGCGTGAATAAGTAGGGAATAAGAAGAATTAGGTTTTGGTTTCTGTTTATAAACCTGGCGTTTTACACTATTATTATATTAATTGTTATTTTACACTGTCTTAGAAAATTCCTTTCTGCTTTAGCGGCATGGACGAACCTTAAACGGTTTGAATCTGTCCATCACCTTAATGATATTGAAATGAGATTCGTAACGGTAATTTGATCGTTTCCATCGTCGCCATTCCTCGAGAGATCTCGCTATAACTTCATCATTAGTTTCACCCCTCAAACGTTATCGATTGACAAGATAAGTTAAATTCACAAATGGATCAACTTCTCTGCCTATAGAATGAAATCGACAAAAAAGATCAGCTTTATTACGGTTATTGGGGTTCCCGGTGTCAACACAAAAATGTTCGTGAACACTATCCAAATAACTCATACTCATTACACCATTTTTCCTACGTTCTTCTCCTCGCTTCGGATAGAATTGCACGTAGCGCCTACTTAACGATAAATCTTCCTCTACCGTGAAGGGTTGAGCCATTAATCTATACGATTATTTCTTCGATGTTGGAGAGTTAAAATGTATTGGAGGTGCTTAAACGAGAAGAGGTCACGCTCCTTATATAGATTAGAGTCTTAACGGCTCTTTTTTTTCAAAAAAAAATAAGAGCCGTTGAGGCCTGGTGTAACAAGAGTGTACAGAAAATATGTACACTAAGTTCGTACGAATATTAACAATCAGAAGTTTTGGGATTACCATTATCTACCGATTTTAACAATCGGTAATCTAACAAATATTTTTACTACCGAATGTAATGTGTAGCCCCAAATTGGAAATCGAAAAAATTATCAAAATTCCACCATTTTGAACATTCATAATCGGTAGGTTAAGAATTTTTTAAACTACCGATTATAATGTGTAGCCCCAAATTGGAAATCGCAAAAAATTTCAAAATTCCAACATTTTGAAAAAACATAATCGGTAGTTTAAGATTTTCTTAAACTACCAATTATGAAAGTTGCCCCAAATTGGAAATTGAAATTTTTTTGAAAATTCCAACATTTTGAAAATGCATAATCGGTAGTTTAAGATTTTC
>JAJJMC010006198.1:1366994-1397665 GCA_023531435.1 Papaver californicum | reverse complement strand
TTAAACTACCGATTATGAAAGTTGCCCCAAATTGGAAATCGCAAAAAATTTCAATTTTTCCAACATTTTGAAAATGCATAATCGGTATTTTAAGATTTCTTAAACTACCGATTATAGTGTAAAATGTGTCCAGGAACAGGCAGTTCTTGGGGTAAGGGTAATCGGTAGATATTTAAACTACCGATTGTATAACACTAACACAATCGCTTGGTTGTTATCTACCGATTGTTGATGAAAATGCATAATCGGTATGTGTTTCAAACCAATTATCTACCGATTATAATATAGAAATTTGAACAAAATAACTTGTTAAAAATAAATCTCTTGCAATTCAATTGATAACTCAAAATAAGAACATAATATCCTTTCAAATCTTAGACATTTAAAACCAGTAGTGTTAAACACCAGAGACATATCCATAAAGTAAACAACCACAATCTAATTTATAAATCTTTTGGTTTTGGTACGAGGAGCACAAGAACCAGGGGATAACAATCTTTCAGCATCAGCGGCATTGGCTTCACCCTCAGGGACATTTGCTTCAGCAGCAGCACACGTTGAACCGCGAGATATTTTAGTGTGATTTGTTGTTAGCCTCTTAGGCTTATTCGCAGATTTCTCCCCAAACTTGCTAGCATAGGCTTCATTATCAATGTTGTCAATGAGGTCTTTATGCTTTATAATCATCTTCTCAATTGATGAAGGCATTCCCGCATTTATGCACCCAGTTATCTTCTTTGAGAAAAATGCAAACCTTTTTTTTTCTGTTTTTAGGCAATAACAATCAAATGATTATTATCTAAAATATTGAGATGTAATACTAAAATCAAAAGGAAATAACATTACGCACCAGCCTTTCATAGCCAGAGGGTTTGTATTTGATGATGCAAGTATATTCGGGTACCCCCGTGGTCTTTCCTTTGTCTTCACGGATCACATGAAGATGAGAATGCTGTCGGTACCATACCATATAGCGTAGATCTGCTTCATCACCTCGGGTGACAGGTCTCCCCTCGTTGTTCATAGATTGTGTCATGTTGTTCCAATGTTCAACGGATGGGTTATCAGAGTAAACTACTGTGATAGAGTCCTTACCACAAGTAGAATTCTCGACGTCCAACTGGAACCTGCCCCTGAAATGACTCCAAGGTTCTTCTTGGACATAACCGAGTTGACGCATCACCCTTGTGGCATTGTACATGACATATCCAGTGGGATGCCACAAGGGTCCATAGTAGAACGACAACTCAGACCTTCGCGCTATATGACCACTAGCTCGGTCTTCCCTATATGGATCAAAGCATACATCTTTGGACGCCATCGAGTCTAATTTCCTCCTCAAAGAAATCAACTCCTGCTCCTTAGTCCTTGAATGGTTGCCCTCAAAGATGTATTTTTTGCCTCGTGGTGTTCCTTTCTCCCATTCCAGATTCTCTTTGGCCAACTCGAGGTACGGGAAGTGGTCATAGATCCATGTCTAGTGTACATATCAAACCAAGTATGAGAAAATTGATTCTTAAAAGAGGAAAAAATAAATAACAATCAAACCATCAATGGAGTTACCAAAATACCTGTAGTAAGCTCAAGTTCCCGGCAATTTGGCTAGTCTGTTCCCTGGATGCCTTTCTCATCTCTTCCATCAAGAAAGCATGACATGTGGTGCCCCACGAATAGTCACGAACTTTGTAGAGGGGATGCAAAAGTTGTAGGAGGTTGGCGTCGACCCGGTTGCCACTAGCATTGGAAAAAATTACACATCCCAAAACACAGAGAAGATATGCAGTGGCTGCAGCATTGACCTGGTCATCGCTAAACTTTGGGTTCATCTTTTCTTTATCCTTGGTGCCTCTGAACATTTTCATCAGTTAAACCATGCTGAATTGCCTGGTTTTGTAAGGAGCGCACCGTTTGAACTCTTCCTCGGATGTCGCTCGATCCCAACCGAGGCACCTCTCAATGTAAAAATAAATTTGTTCCCAGCTTAACTGCTTCACATAATCAAACTTCACCGCAGTACCATGGTCAGTGAGACTTAGAATCTGCACCACATCATCGAGGGTGATCGTCATCTCTGCCCACGACATGTGGAAGGTATCGGTCTCAGGATGCATCCTCTCCATGAAGGCCGATATTGACACTCGGTCGTGAGGTAACATTGAATTCTCGGCAGCCGTAGATAACCCCAAGTGCAGTATAATTTGCTGGAACCGTTCACACTCACCTTCTAACGGCCAATCGTTCATCTTTGTTGGTGCAGCCGTAGGTTTGAGTAGACGGACCGCATTAGAATGGTCCTAATATACACGAAGAATTAAAAAACAATTAGAATAACAGTTAACACTTCTACGAATAAAAAGACAATATGTTAAGAATGGTGTTTTATAATTATTACCTCAGTAGAGTAAATTTCTTTCGCCCAAGAGTCTTTGTACCCAAATAATAGATCTTCTCCATCTCTTGGGAGGCCAAGGACTTGGCCTTCTTGAATACCCTTCATCTTCAAAGAGTCGGGGACCTTGTGTCCTCCTTTCTTCTTAGATGGCTTCTTTGTACCACTTCCTTCTTCTTGTCTACCACTTGGTCCTGCTTCATCAAAGTATCTATCCTGTGGAGCACTTTGTTCTCCTTCTTCTTCGTTTCTACTTCTTGGAACACTTGTTTGAGTTCCTTCGGTGATAACAATTCTGTTAGCGTTTTTTTGTCTTCTTGCACTAGCAGTTACCTTCTTACCCCCTTCACGACGAGGCCCCGAAAGAATTGTATCGTTAGAATGCTTAGATCGCCTTTCCCTTCTTTGATACAAAATAAAGAACAATTATTTCCAACAAGACACCGTTTAATCAGTACATAATCGGTAGACAAAGTACATTAAACACAACCGATTGTTCATAATCGGTTGTCAAAAAAACAAGGTAACTACCGATTGTTCATAATCGGTAGCTCGGGCTCTACATTATCTACCGATTGTGCATAAAAAATGGAACAGGAAAGTCTATGGACACATGTACAATCGGTAGTTACATAAAAAACTTAACTACCGATTATGTATAAATTTGAGTCCAGGAATATAATCGGTAGTTTATGACTAAATCTAACTACCGATTATGGTCGATGTTTTTGAGGAATCACTAACTTACACAATCGGAAGTTTAACCTTATACAAAACTACCGATTATGCCTAAATTTTGGTCCAGGAATATAATCGGTAGTTTATGACTAAACATAACTACCGATTGTGCATGATGTTCATGAGCAATGAAGAACAATAACATAATCGGTAGTTAAATACAAACACGAAACTACCGATTATGACATCTAACCTAAAACCCTTGATATTCTATTGACAAATACATTCGATTGAATCAAAATAAACACAAATAATGGTAAACACTTACCTTATTGGAGCCATTATAAAGTTCTGGAGAGGCTGATTGTCGGAATCGGTCTCCGTTTCTAGGTCATCATCTTCGTGTTCTTCGTGTTCTTCGCGTTCTTCGTTATGTTCTTCAACGATCTCTCTGTTTCTTACTCTCTCGGCAAAATCCGGCCAGTTAGTATTAGGAGGTTGACGGGTTGTTTGCTTTTTTCTTGCCATTTTTAGATTATAATAACGACGATGAATCGGTTTACGATTATACGATGAATTGGTTTACGATTAATCGGTTGTAGATGAATTGGATTGTGCCACAATCGGTAGCTTGAAAATAAGAAAGAACAAGAGAAATCAGAGAGAATCGGTAGACAAGAAGGTGAGAATGGTTTAGGTTTAGGGTTTTAAACTTTTATTAGTGAGAAATTTTATAGTAATTATTTGATTACTGAGAGGATAATTTAATATTTTTACATACCACTAGGTTACCCCATAACCACATCTATGTGATTGAGTTAAAAAAATCGCCCCAAAATGATTTTTGGTCAACCTCAAAATGGCCAGGCAAATTATGTGTTTCGGATCGAATATATCTGCTTTTCCAGGTCCATAGTACGTGTTTGTCCACATTCTCAAGTGATCAGTGGCGGAAGTATCAAAACTACAAGCCACAAAAATAAGAGGTCACTTCAACACCAATTGATATCAGTGGGTTCAAGCACTATCCCCCAATTTCGACGGTTTAGTTCATCCTGGACTCTTAGGCAACTGTGGAACCATCCCGGACCTTATATTTACTGCATTTGTTGCTAAATAAACCTTGGTCATCGTCTCTGCAAGCTGCGGAAAATGCTGAAATAACCGTGTCACACCTTTAATAGCTACCTGCAATTTTAAGGAAAATAAACATAACAACCAGAAGAGAAGTAAATAAAAGGTTTCAATCAAACCAGAACCCAGTCTGAATTCTGAAACAATATTAGAAAAAATACAAACCAATGCACTCTAAAGAGCCTCAACTACCACCTCTTAGTTGAAATTCATCATAGCTAATAACAGATTATTACAATAGATAGTTAAGTGTGTTTCTTCAATTATGTACAATATATATATGTACAAGCATTGAAAGAGAAATAGTAAACGACTGTAAAATGTGTTTCTTTTTGTACGCATACCACCATATTGTTAAGTATTTCGCTTCGGTTTCCTACTAATATCTGCCCATCGGCCTCCCATTAGCTGCAAAATTTCTTCCCATACACCTTCTGACGAAGAACCTGACAAATTCTCCCATATTAGATTAGGGCTGGTGGCAGCTAAAACCCAGAAACCTGATTCAATCTCTTCTCTTAACTGATCCATCTGCCAACCTGCATATCCAACAAAGAATCTGAAATCCTGAGGTTTAAGAATCCCTTTCTTTACTAAACCTGCAGCTTCGTCCAACCTGTTTCTAGCACCAAAACAAAGGCCAGGAATGACCTTTTCCAACTCGAGGCTTTTTGAACTTTCACGTGTATTTAACAAAAACATGCTAGCCTCAAGTGGACCACCAAAGTGCAAAAAACAATCTGCAAATGTGGTAGCTAAGTTTTGATTCGTGGGACTCATGTCTTTAATTCTTTTCTGAAATGGGCGGTTGATGACCAATCCAAAGGGTCCCTGGTGCGGGTCTTTGTTTCCCGATCTAAGGAGAAACACAACAGTTCTTTCAAAGGTACGAACACCATCAAGCTTTTCGGTTGCAACCAAGACACAACCATTTTCTAGTTCAGAAAGTGGGTGAGCCCATTTTGAACCAAGCGGTGTGGAGTTTATATTTGAGACACCTTCTTGGGTAGTAGGTCCAGAATCGACAACGAGTACCTGCATAACAATTTCAAGGCTTACTTTTTCATCTCTCGAAATGTCTATTCTGCTGTTGGAACCTTTTCAGTCTTATTGAAGCTTATGCAAATATGCTTCAGTGCAATTATACAAGATGAACCATAGGGTCGTAAACATGATTGCTATATATGCTTTACCATTATCTAACAATTACAAAGCATGCTTTTAGTAAATAAAAAGGAAATTTAACATGTTAGTGAAACGGAAATGGTACATACACTAATTGTTCCTCGCAAGTTCGCAAGGAAGACAGTAATTCTCTTTAATAAAATTGTAACCTTTTCAGTTGGAAAAAAAAATGTTCGCAAGGAAGACACGCATAGACCAAAAAATGGTTAGAGTTCTGATATAGAGATGACCTTGTCAAGAAACTAATAAACTTCCGTGAGAGTGTGATATCGATCTACAGCGTACCAACAAGTTTCTCTTTTTTTGAGGTGATCTCTTGTCTTATGTTCTTTCGGAAACTCTAATATGTTCCTTGCATCACTAGTATTAAAAAAGATATACCTGGACAGACTTACCTCCTTTCTAGCAACAAAACCTGCTCTAACGGTCCTCCAGTCTAACTTTTCACGATAAGTTCCCTCTGAACCATCATCCGGAATAGATTGATCACCAGTACTTCCTGTAGTAAACTCAGTCTCAGAACAAACTTATTTTGAAACATATTCTACACTGAATTATACATCTGTATTTGGTGTGATGTACAGTTTTGTCTATATTTAACTTGATTAAACATTAGAAGAGAAATGTGTCCACTACCCAGAATGCAAAATGCTTGAAATTTGGTATGCTTATTAGCATGGGTGGATCCAGCTTAAAGCATGGGTGTGCAGTTGCACAACCAGCTGACTCACAAGCCTAATTTTAAAAAAAAAAACTAGCTAGATTAAAGTGCTTAGTGATGATCCAAGAGTATCTAATTCCCACATGATCAATCCCAACTCCCAAGGGAACATTAGAGTAACTCTTACAAGTCCAACCGTACATGGCGAAAAAACAACAAACTGTCAATCATCGGCTTTTTGTATTGATAGCATTCAAAATGAAGTACTTCCAAACTTCTACTCAGCTCACTCGACTTGAAGTAATAACCCAAACCATCTTATTCTAAAGCTACACGCATTTACATAATAATCCCAAACCATCTTAATCTAACATATCTTTCCGCTCCTTACCTGGATGGTGCATGAGTCGTAGCAATTCACTAGGAATTTGTTTGATGGAAGCAAATGTATACATGATAGATACTATAAACGGTCAACCATACCACTGTTAACTGGAGCAGAAAGAGATAAAATATTCAGGAGGGGTAAAAACAACTCTTACCACCAGAAGATATGTGACTATCATCATTCTCCCTTGTAGCTCTTACAATCAGTGATCTATTAGCAGGAATTTTTTTGACTTTTACAATTTTAAAAGGGTTTTTATGTTCAAATTGAGTAAATTTAATCACCCTCATTGAATTATAAGAAAATTGTTTTTGATTCATTGAATTTATTTGTGAAAAAGCAGCAATTGAAGGTACTTGATTATAGTAGTTGTTTACATGAAGAGTAGAGGAAGAAATTTCCATGATCACACTTTGAAGCTGAAAATGAAGAAAAAGAAGAAGAAGGTGTTGTTATTTTGTTCACAACTTTGGTTTTCTCAATTCAGAGATTAGTAGTAGGTATTTTATTGGTAAATGAGATGATTTTTTAGTTTTCATTTATCAAAACGTTAGAAACAATGAAAGGGAAAGAAATAAAGGAAGGGATCCACTTCTTCTAACCGACAGAAAAAAAGTGATAAATCTAAGTTAACCCAAAACGATTAAATAAAAATAAAAAAAAAAAACAAAAAAATGGTATTTTTGTTCATTTTTTATTTGGCCTATTTTAGACGAATATAAAAAAATAATAATATTATTTTCCTGGGACGAAGATAGCAGTAGAAAGAACATGCTCATTTATTTGCCGGTTTAACGTGCTATGAGCGCGCACCTATCACTATCTGATCTACCTATTTTTCGATTTGTCGCTGACGAGTGCTCATATTAGAAATGCTCAGCTTGCCTTGCACCAGTCCGAGGAACAGCAACAGTTTAGGAGGCCATGCTCCAGTTGTAAAATTTTGTTAGTATATTGTAGCAGCTTATTGGAAAGGATTTCTATCGGTTTTCAATATACTGAAGCAGCTTTGGACGTGTACACACAACAAAGAAGCTACTTTGCTTTCTCTTGATTATCTGAGATTGAGATGTTTGAGAATACCAACCGTGAATGAAAACCAAAATTGAAAGATTGAAAATATAAGAACTTGTGTAACACATAGTAATGAACATAAAGCCAAAATCAGGGAGAAAGGGTGTATTATCAAATCTAATATCTGTTTGTAACTGTTAAAGAGCAAAAAAGTCTATCTCCGAAATGAACAGAGACGGAACGGAAAAATAAACAAAAGGAGAAGAACTTTGATACCCAAGTGGGCAACGCAAGTTTTTCGTGATGCCTGGTAGACTAATGCATACTACAGTATCGTTGTATATATAGGAGGCACCTAAATTAGCACTGTGAAGTAAATCCAAAAAATTCTCTAGATCTTCGCTATGTAAATGATAGAGATTATAATTTGAAATCCCTTTCTTCCCAAAGAGACAAAGAGCTCAGTTCCGAAACCTAACACCTAAAAAAAACTGGTAAGCTCCAGAAGCCGTCACCACCGCCTCCTCCAAACATATTGTCAACCAATCATCAGCATAGAAGTAGACAACTCACTACTTTTGGAAAGGTTACCCTCATCGGTTCTAATTTACAACTCCTCGTGAACCTCACTTTCTGGATCATTGCCATTTGATGATGCAGTTGATTCATCTTTGGAGGAATTCTCCTCAGAAGCCGAGTTCTCAGTATTTGCCTTCTCATTTTTGCTTTCAGTTTCATTCTTCACAGGTTTCTCAATCTTTGGCTTTGGTTTAGGGATCTTATTCAAAGTTGCAACCTAAATATGTATTGAAGTCAGTCTCTAGATAAGAAAAGTGGAAGGAAAAAAAAGAAGTAAAAAAGGGATATATATTTCAAGCCTTCAAGGAAAGAGGATTTGCTTACTATAGTGTATACAAAAGAAATTTACATTACCTTTTCCCTGAGACTAAACACTTTGTCATACACGTCTTCTGATGAAAATGCTGGTGTGCTAAATAGAGAAGTTCTGTAATAAAAGCAGGTTATTAGCAACAGATAAGACCTCCCCAGCATGCAGGATTAGTTCACTAATATTATTGAAGACTAATTAAAAAGTGCTATCACAAAATATTAAGAAACACCTACTTTTTCTGTTCAGTCTCCTTATCTGCCAACCATTTCTTGAACTTCTCAGCCTCACTTCTAACCTGAAAAGATCATGGGTCGCTTGAAAAGACTATCCAAGATATCCCTAGAAAGCTAGAACAGAGTATCGAAATGGCTGAAATATGAAATGCTGATTCAATACCTCATCGATTTTCTCTTTCAGAAGCCAAGGTTTGTTCTTCTCCCAATCACTTACAATCTGCATAATATCCAAAAATTGCCTAGATTTAGAGCTGCTGAAAAACAGTATCAAGTTAAATTCCAAAAACTGCTTATATTCATATTGTAAGAAAAGTTTATATATGATTCAAAGGGATTGTTGGCTTTTTATGGTTTGCACCAATGATTTAGCTTAAGTTAATTTTAATTAGTTTTATCTAAGCAAGATTAGTAATAAGCAGGACTAAGATAAAGTTTACAAAACTGCACAAATATCCAATTGGATTTTGTCTTACAAATGCTCCAAACAGAAAGCAAAAACTTAAGTTTCCAACCACCAGTTGATAGCCCAGATTATGACCAACTGACCAACTACTGAGGAACCATACTCAAGACATCGATATACACTTCATCTACATAACCTAAAATTCTAATGACGGGCGTTATTTGTTCAATCTGTTTTCTTTTTCTTCTTTTGATCAATTGGCTAATACACCAAGTGCACCTAAGAAGATATGTAAGATTTCTACTCTTTAAGTTATCAATTGATCACACGGACTCAAAGAGTTCTTACCTGTTGAAGTTCGGTAAGGTATATTCGAGCATGCTCAGATGCAGTTGGCCGTTCAGTAAGCTCACTCAATCTGCACAAAGAAAGTCGATCATTAAATACATTGTTAGCCTGCAATAGCATCAAGGAGATTTAACTGCAGCAACTAACCTGAAAAATATTGGGTCATATTTAGCTTTTAGTAAACCAAGACGTTCTGTGAACTCTGCTGCAGAAGCATCTTCCCCACCAGTATACAACCATTCTTGCACCTGCAATATATAACATCATCGTAACATTTAAAAAAAAACATTTGAAGAAGATAACAAAGGTTAGCAATGCAAGCATTGACTAACCTCTTCAAGCTTTTCGATCAAGGATTGCCGTTCCTCCGTGGTTGATATTTTCTCAATCTCTTCGGCTGAATCGAGCTGGTATAAGTAAAGATGTCAGCAACGGATGACCAACCAAGTAAGATTACTGAATTGAATAAAGAAAGTGACTGAAGAGCACTGAAAGGGAAGGCGAAAAGTTGACCAAAAAAATCGAGATCGAGGTAGTTATCAGAGGTCTTTGAATTCTAAGATATCTGAGCTAACATTTTATGGAAGAGAATAGATGAGATGCATTAATTGAGGGAAGAAAAAAAAGAATGCTAAAATTGGCTAAGATAATTACTCCGGAAAATAGCTCTAGTTTTCATT
This sequence comes from Papaver californicum, assembly GCA_023531435.1. Lineage (NCBI taxonomy): Eukaryota > Viridiplantae > Streptophyta > Magnoliopsida > Ranunculales > Papaveraceae > Papaver > Papaver californicum. The sequence goes on along the minus strand of JAJJMC010006198.1, from coordinate 1,387,657 downwards.
CCACAAAAGCTAATCTCTTCACTGATAAATGACAGTCTGGCTCGAAACTTCATTAAGAACTATTAAACCATGACACTGCTTCAAATAGGAAATCAAAATGCACTACTAAGTTATGATTCAGGAGTTTTTGACCTTTTCTTTAGCAGTATAAACGAAACTTTCCAAGTTATTTTTCAACTCTGCAGTTCTTCTACGCTCAGCATCCTTCTTATCCAGAGCATCCAACCTAGATTTAGCTTGAGATAGTGATTCATCCGACAGAAGCATTCCAGGGCCCATAGGTTTCTCAATAATCTACAATTATAAATTGAAAAACAGTAATTAGATGGAATTAACAACCCTTTCCAGACTAAAACAGAGGTAAGGAGTATTAGAGACACCAATTCAACCAACTCCGGATGTTGACAAGTTATTAGAACTCATGGCTTTACTGTAAAGGGTGAGTAATATAAATTTTGAGGTAGCTATGCAGTTTGCACCTTCAGCGGTACCCTAAAGGTTCTCTTCTTCAGCTTCTTTTCTGTTTCTACTTTTTCATCGCCATTGGGGCTGGATGTTTCATTACTACCACTATCTAAATTGCCACTGGTTTTGCTGTCTTCTGTTGAGCTCGTGGAGCCGGCATTAGTTGATGTGTTTGGAATCACAGTGGTTGAATTGCCAACAGTCAAGTTCTTTTTAGGAACATCTACCCATTCTGAAATCTCGACAGTAGCATCTGCTCGATCTAGAGAAAGTATTCCACTTCGACTTAGAGAGAAATGAAGATTTGCCTTGATTGGAGCAGAAAGATTGCGAGATGAATACCTAGAGAAACCAGAAAAGTAAGACGTTATACTTACTTAAAAGCATGTCCCAAAGGAAATACACCTCATACACTTGCTACAACTATGCAAAGGTACAAGACAGTTTAATTTTAGTTAGAATTTCATAAGTTGATCGACTTACTTCTCACTGGCATCTGTCAAACCAGATAAGGTATAGTGGGCGAACTTATCAGAAGAAACCCCTGGTGGTAAGGCGCCTCCACTCTCATAACTAAGTGAAACCTCAAAATCCTTGTTATGCTTAATGGACCTGAAAAGCTGAATGACAGGACATAAGGATTATTAGAAAGACGTTTAATGGCCTGTCTCACCATCTGCTATGTTAGATCTAGTAAAAGTACTTCAAAACCACAAAAGTTCTACCTTGATAGGAAGTTTCTTCATACGTTGTACAAGAAACTCTTTAGTGCTGTCACCATCAATACCATGTAACTCCATCGTAAAACCATATGAAGAACCATCAATCATTCCTAGCTTGCGATTCAATTTGATTCCATCACTTAAGTTTGCAGCATGAAGCGCTGCACCAAGTACTATAGCTTCATCAGCATCCAGATGTTTGTCCAGATCATTTCTCCCAAGATATTCCTGAAGCTTAGCCTGAAATAAGAGGAACAAAAACCATATGAAGAACCATCAATTGCTCCTAGCTTGCCTATCAACTTGCAAATGGCACTAGAAGTGATTCCTACTCTACAAACACAAAGTGGAGCTAATAATATACCATATGCATGATGATGCTTTTTCTTATAGCATAGTAGGTGCAATAACAGGATATATACTGACCTGTAATTTTGGCACCCGGGTGTTACCACCTATGAGTTCTACTGCGTATATGTCGTCAATCTTTAGACCAGAGTTTTTTATCACTTCTTTCAGAGGAGTCAGAGATTGCTCCCAGAGGTCTCCACAGAGTTCTTCAAATTTCTCACGAGTTATTGAACTCCTGGAGAAGAGTAAGTAATTGACATCAATTGATTAGAAAACAGAAGATATTAAACGTACAACTGTTAATGGATTTTTGCATGATCAATCAATAACCACGACAAGTTTACAATTACCAATCTGCAAGTCTGCAACTACTAAGAAAACCCAAATCAGAAGACACTTGGGTTTTTAATTAACTTCGGTATACAGTAGAGGAACTTCTTTGACCTTCATAAATGGACTTTAGTGCTAGTTCTTGTTTCTCACCATACGGTATATTTTTCAAAACATAACAGAGAAACTTTTACCCTATCTCTTTCTAAAGTTTACATGCAACTATCAAAAAAGATTGCTCACCTGAAATCGCGATCATCATAAAGTGATTCAACTGATATTGGAGCCATTGTATTTGCACTTAAGATTTCCTTTGTGCGTTTAACCTGTTTCTTCAATTTAGCCATTGCCTTGGGGAATTTCCGTATATCAAACCCACCTCCAACTTGATTATTAAACTCATCCGCAAAGTACTCGACTAATCGCATTTCCATATTTCTGCCGCCAAGATCTGTGTTCCAACTAACATCCTTTACCTGTGCCAGCAAAGTGATAACAAAATCAAACTATCAGAACAAATATTTCTAGCAAGGGTTAAATGTATTATACAAGAATAAAACATAAATAACCAGGAAAGTCAAAGCATAACAACAAAGAAATGGAACAAACAATGGAGCACAAGCCACAAGGTAACAACAAGAATGCGAAAACCAAGTATGGTATGGGCTGAGACAACAAGAGCATAAAATAGATATGTTATAGGGTACCCCACATAAACACAAAATTGTTTCAATGAATGTAGTAAGTGTTTTACAAAATACAAATCCTAATCCAAAATGCACCTAACCAAATAAGCACACAGAAGATATTAGTTACTTCTGATAAGTTAATATCAGATGGCTATATACTTCTGCAAAAATGGAGTTTGTTCACAAGAAAATGCATGTAACATTAATAACCAACAGGTCTTCACCGAAAATGCACCAAACCAACATCAAGAAATCTAAGCAGACATAAACAAAATACTCCTGACAAAAAGAAAAAAAACTTTATAACTGCAAGGCAACAAGATTTTTACCTGAAATTGGTTAACTGAGACTGTTTTCCCAAACTCCTTGGTATTATATGCCGAAAAGTAAACAAGAGTAGCATAAGTAGTACTTGAACCCATATCATAAAACACAACATGTCTTGATTGATTAGAGAAATCTTTATCAATACCATATTGTAAAGCAGCGCCAGAATGTTCATTAATAAGAGCCAAGACATTAATATTAGCTAATTGAGCAGCTTGAAGTAAACCTCTTCGTTCAGCTTGACCAAAAAAAGGTGGAACACTAATCACGACATCTTTGACTTTCAATTTCGTCTGTAATTCAGACAAACTCATACCATAACTAAGAATCATAGCTACTAATTCTTCAGGTGAATAAACCATAACACCGTCATCAGTTTTAATTCCAACACTTCCTCTTGAATCTTCAACTATATCAAATGGTAAATATAACGAATCAACTACAGTTTTAACATAACTATAAGGTTTACCAATCATATCACGAACTTGTGAATAAACTTTATCAGGATATCTAGCTATAATCCCTGAAGCTTCTTCACCTATTAATCTATCACCATTTGTGAATGCAACTAATGCTGGTGATTTCCTTTTTGACATTTCATTAATAGCTATTGAGATTGGTATATGACCTGGTTTTAGATTTACTACTGCTACTTTCATCCATTCTGAACCTAGATCTATACTTGATACTGCTGATTCTGATTCTATTGGAAAAAAACTTACTAACACCACCAAAAATGAAATTATGAACCCTGATTTTAACCAGACCGTTGCCATCATGGATCTGGTGCCTTCCAATATCTTTGAAGAAAAAGAAAACTTCAATTTGAATCCTCTGTTGAAGACGACGACGAACAACCACTTTCGTCAATTGTTTCCCTTTTATATAGAGATTTATTATTTATTTTTCTAAAATCGATCTTTTTATTTTTAATGCTCGAACGAAATTGCTAAGAGTGAAATTCACGTTCCTTTTTCTCTTCTGTAGAAAAAATGACGTGGTATCTTATGTGGCATCTGATATGGCGAGTTATTATTGGTTAATTTATCTTGTGCCACATCATTCCTATCTTACATGTAGTCCTGGTTTTATTGACTGAATGAATAAGAAGCCGAACTCGGTTTTTGGAATATTCCGAGTTAGAGCACAGTTCGTTGTAGAACTGTGGTCAGTAATGTATTTACAAAATTTCAAAAGGTGAATTTTGGAGAAACGTGTAGTTAGATCAAACAAATTCATAGTCATAGGCATTAAGCGCCGGTAGATTCATTGCCAAAGAACATTACTGGTGATTTCAGCTCAAACAAAGAGAGGCTGAACATTTACTTCGGGAGTGAAAACTCAGTGAACTTCTACTGGTCTGTTTAATATTGATCTAAATGTTGCCGATAGATTCTGATACCCACTTCTTGAATAGAAACGACATTTAGAGTAGTTACAGAAATTACAGACTTACAGAAGACAGAAAACTCACATTTGCATCTCTTTAAGTAGTTACAGAGACTTGCGGAAGGTGATCTTGTTTCAATACTTCTTCAACTGTTCAGTTTACTAAATAATGCTCGAGGGATCTCTCTCATTTCGGCATACAACACACGACATTACATCAAGGTATAACAGGCAAGATTGGTGTTTAAAGAACATGATTAAGTTCTCTCATATTGATTGAGTGGTGGTATCTAGTTTATGATGTCTTTTATATATCTCTACCAACAAAGGATGACTCAGAAGATTGACTGTGCATGTTTAACCTGAATCAGTGCCAAATTGCTTCTTAATGTCTTTGAATGAAACAGTAGCGGTGCCCCTCTTTTTCGCTTTCTGCTGCGATGGATGTTCCTTCCACCCTGTCATGTAGATCACCTACAATGCCAAACCAAATAAAAAGAAAAAAGTTTATGGGGCAACCATCTAGTATAAGATAATAAGTAACAAGCCTCACTCGGATTTGAATCACTTCAAATTACCGTTTTTACACCAACCGTAAGAAAACACAAGGTTCGAGCAGCAGAACGAAGTAGCAATATTATTCATCGATTCAAACATAACCAAATCAACTGTTTTTAGTCTCGCCGTTTTTGTTTTAAGAAGCATCAATTTTGGAAACCTAGATCAAATTCATGAGTTTGAGAACGTAAACAGCAGCGTGACTAGATGGTTCATCTCATATACATTTTACTGCTAAGTAACAAATTTAAAATGAACAAATAAAACTAATAAACCACCTGAAAAGTTGCGGGTATGGTTCCATCCTCGGCTCCAAACATCGACTGGTAGACAGACGCAGTAGCCAATGCTGTTTCTCTATTTAATAACTATATCCATTTGCAGATAACAGAAAATTAATGATGTTGCTGAGCTTTTCCAAAACCAATCAAGATTTTAAGGAACACACTCACATTACTCCTTTGCCAAAGAGCATTTGTTTCTCCCATTGCACGCAAATGTTCAATCAAGTCCAGAGCTATCACATAACGACAACAAGTAAGAAACAATAAGGTGCAGTTGACGCAATTGTGGTCTGACTAGCTCATTGGAACTGGAATAAGAAAGTTGTAGGGATACTGACCGCTTTCATATCTAACTGTGTATTGATCAACATCAACACCTGGAAGTGCAAAGCCGGCCCTTGTCAAAAGATTGCCAGCATCTCGCACCTAAACATGAGACACAACGATACATACTTGTATAATACAGCAGCAACAAAACAGTGACGTGACAAAATAGAACCAAATAAAAATGAACAAATATGTCCCACTAAGATCACATTTCAGGGCTATGATATTTACCTGAGCCAAAGGAGACAGTCGTGGACTAATACCTCCCTCACGCTCGATTTGTGCTGCAGTGCATGCTATCCTTAGCTCCCTAATCGTCAATCCCATTTAAAAGGCAAAAGGAAAACTGTTAGGCATCATAGATTTTGAGCGCGCATAAAGATTTTAGATAGAAAATAATCAAAATACTTTAATGTTTCTCCACCAAGAATAGCTGCTAGAAAAAGTCCATCAGGCTTCAACGCCAACCTGCACTGCCATAAACGTCTCAACTGTTAAAGTGATTAAAACATGTATATGCTCTTACATATATGGGTAGGAATGTTACCATGGCTATACTGCCCTAAGATAGCGCATGGATATGATCCAACACTTGAATTTTTAAGACAGTAGTATCGCCACCATGTTAATTATCCTAAAATATCAAAGCATCCTAAAACTTAGACCTCGTCTGTTAACAAGAATGCACTAGACAATAGATATCACCCAACTCCTTATGGGTGCAAGTTTACAGTGACTGGGTTTTTAATGAAGATGATTTTTATGATTAGGACATCATTCTAAAAGAAAATAAGACCTGGAATAATCTCCAAGCGAGCCCACAAAGAGTTATAACGTGGTCTAAAAGCAGGTACTAAGAGCACTTATAGTGGTGTATCAATATCTATTCCAAATTTAACTAGAAATTAGATCTAGATATAGATATACCACAACAACTGCTCTAGATCTGACCGGGCATAAAATAAAATGCTTTTGCAACAGGGTATATGAGTCTACATACTTGTATCATCGCTCCTGGAAGATCATTTGTCCAATGAAGACCCAAACAACTGATCACCAGATCAAGAGAGCTTCAAAAACAAAATTTGTTAATAAGTCAGTTGACACAACATGCATAAAAGATAAATATGAATGTAGCAACTTTCCACTAGGCATACTTTTCCTGTATGGGCAAGAACTCTTCATCACCAACAAGAAATGATGTTTCTATGCTGTCAGTGGATAAATATGTCTCAGCATCTTTGCATAATTTAACCATGTCAAAAGACGCATCCATCATAATGAGTTTTTCAATGCCACCTGAAGTGAAAAAGAGAGAACACTTACTCACTGTCATCAAGATTCTTTTTCTATAAGGTACGAAAAACAAAACCTATGTGAAGACAGAAAAATACTGGAGAGATATATCATGCCCATCTAGGGAGCGCGAAATGAAAAAGAGTTATGTAAGCTGGCACCAAACTCTCACCACGGCCACGTAATAACCGCCTAATAGCTTCTAAGGAACCACCCATATTTAGTGCTGTAGGAAATGTTCTCTTGCAATCCTGCAAAATGGTAAAGAAAAAACAACTAAGTGATGACATCACAGAACTCGACACTTCCGAAGATGAAGACAGCCATTCAGACAGAAAATCAGAACTTGTTTCTTAATTACAGTCCAAGATGAAGTAGAAAAGTAGAATGCTGAAATACATGCTTTTCATCATACTTTAACCTATGTAAACTGAAGTACAACAAAGTTTGTAAGTGACTGAATAACTACCTCCAAACGATCCAGCATGTTTTCAGCAATCGTATCAACAAAAGGATCCTTGCGGCTCATCAACCATGCAGCTCGGTCACGCTAATAAGTAAAGGAAGCAAACAACAATTACAAATTCGGGAAACAAAGATAATCAGATTTTATAAGTGCCTATCAGACAACAAAAAGAGTTGAAGATGCATTGCGCAAATGGTATATCAATTTATCAGATAGATGCACACATTTGGAACACCCTACTGAATCCATAAATCTAATACTGATCACATGAACAAAAACATCAATACATTACAATCTTTAGTCTTCAGAGAAACGATTCTTCTGTTTAATACTAGTGAGCATTTAACCTACTCATTTTTTTCATAACTATGTGGAGTTTCGCATATTTGATACCAATTATGAATTATCGATTCATTTAAGTTAATAAACTAAACAAGCAGTAAACTCATTTCAAACAATATCTTGTTCACGTAAGACATTGCCATGATTTGTTTTTAATCCCAAACTACACAACCTAAAACCCTAATCAATTGACACATTCAGAAACCCTTTCACAGGTAGGCAAGGAGAAATAATAATTGCTTCGTGTAATATTTTATTTATCGTGCTGATAGCTGAGAGATATAGAGAGAGACTAACTTGTTTGAATTTGAGCTGGCGATCGAAAATCTTAGGTCTAGAATTCTCGAAACTGTCCCCACTGTTACTACAATATGAAGCTGATCTCCTCTTTAGAATCGTGGAAATCGATTTCGCCATTGATGAGCCCCCTCTCATTTTCTTCGATTTCAGATATTGGTTTAGAATCTGACTTTCAGAGTCGAGAAATGGTATCCGGAGGAAATCGGGAAGAGTCGAAGAGAGAAGAACAACATAAAAATGTGGATACATTAGTAATAAACTATTAGTTGGCACGGCCAGTACATTAGACAAAATTAGATACGATACAACGAATGAGTATTCAAAACTTATCCGCATTAAAAAATTTATAATTAAAAAAAGAAGCCTGATATAGGGGCTCCAACATCAATAGAGGGGCTCCAATAATAAGACGAAATAGAGACACTATGAAGTAAAACTCAAAAACCTCTTATCCATAATATTTTCACAATACCCAAATCACCCTTTATTAATATGTTAATTACCTTAAATAGTGAAAATTTAATTAAGCTAATCATGGTTAATTAAACTTAATCTTTGACTAACACAAATTGAAATCAAATTTATTTTTTTGTGATTTGTGATTTGGGGATGAAAAACTAGATGAAATGTGAGAAAAAAATTTCGTTTTTTTTTTAAACCCTAGTTTTTGATTTAATCAACCATAGTAACCATTTAGGTCTTTCTAGATTAAAATCTTGATCATTTTATGGCTCAAATTAGATGAAATCACGAATTGAAAGTTTGATTTTGTGTGATTCAGAGACAGTTACGGTTGGGTTTCATTATGAACCCAACCGTAACACCAAGAACACCGAAGAATACCTTCAGTTACGGTTGGGTTTTGACTCCAAACCCAACCGTAACCTCAAGAACACTATGAACACCTTTGAACACATAGTTACGGTTGGGTTTGGCTTAAAACCCAACCGTAACTCATCCTTTTTAGCATTGATTTTTGAGGTCAAATTTGAGTTTTAAAATCCAAATTTTGAAGTTATTCAACCATTTTAACTAGATTGTAGGTAAATTGGGTCATTCAAACACACAAAAATCGAAAAATCAACAAATTAGAGATTCCAAATTTTGAGTTATCAGTAGAATTTACGGTTGGGTTTTGGCTAAAAACCCAACCGTAACTAATTATGTTAGTTGCATGTTTCATGATATAGTTACGGTTGGGTTTTGCATTAAAACCCAACCGTAACTAATCTTTAAACCCCAATTGTAAAATTATATAAATAAATTTTGAGATTTTTTCATTTCTATCTTGTAGAGAATTGAAAGACGAATCTAACCCAAAAAAAATGAGGTCAATCGGACATCGTATGAAGGAGTTATGATCAAAACGGTGAATTTTTTTTTTGTATCCAGGAATAGTTACGGTTGGGTTGGACCAATAAACCCAACCGTAACTCGCCCCGCATAAGGAGTTGGAAAATTTTTAATTAAAGGATAAATTTGTCTTTTTTTTATTAGGTAAAGGGTAAAATGGACATTTAACTTTACCCCTAGGACATCCCTTATCGTAAAATTGGGTCACCTTAGCTCAACTAGGAGCCCCTCTATTGATGTGGGAGCCCCTATATCAGGCTTCTAAAAAACAGTGCATTAGATAAAACCCAACCCATAAATAATAAATGGCCCTTGATACTGGCATTATTATTATTATGATTATGAAATTTAATGGCAAATTTATAGAAAAATTCTTGAGAAAAAAAAAAGTAAAGAAAATAATACACAATCATATAAAAAGGCCTGGCTCATATAGCAAAGCAAAAATGAAGTAGTCAAGGGCAAAAAGGCTTTCCAGAGTTGTCTCTGTGACTAGGAATTGTGAAATGTCTTAACCTTCCTTCTTGTATCTTCATGTAGCCTTGGCATAGAAATGCCATAGAAAATTTATCTTCAACAACTCTATTCACATCATGCACAAAAACATCAGTCTCACCTTCTTCTCTGGTTCTTGCCATCATTCCAGCTGTATATATAGAACTCATCCTTCCTGGTGCTTCTTCATGATACCCGGTCGGAGCGTCAACCATAATTAGATCCCATTCTATCTCATAAATCTCATTTGGCATTCCTTTTAGAGATAGTTGGCAGGCGGAATGTCTTGGATCCCCTATTAATTTGCATTCTTCGCGTTGTGCAAGTCCCATCAAATTGTCTGCCTGGTTTACCTTGCTATCGTACTCCACATGGTACGATTCTAACATCGAAAACCTCTCTTTAATCTGCTCAATCCACGACTTGTCTTCCTCTAGAAAAACTGTTCGGCCGCCGTGATTTAATGTACTCCACATTAGACTGTCATGGCCTAAACCAAAGACTAAAAAGTTGCATGGAGATTTCTTTTCTAGTATCCTAGCTGTAACTGAAATCTCGCTATATGTTTGCTGAGGTGTGATATTTGAAGTTGAGTAATGTATTAGAGCTTCCGCTATGGTTGATGGGATTTTGTTGCAGGTATTTATGGGTTGACCAGAAGGTGCACACTTTGTTCTTGGTTCTACTTCTTCAATAAAACTTGATTCTTTTGATGATCCATTTCGTGATACTGAAGTCGATTCTTGCGGAGAGGATGAAAAATTTGTTCTTAAGATGAAAATGAGAAGAAAAGCAAGAAAGACACCTAGAATGGTTAGTTTAAGGTTGGAAGGCAAGTTTGTTTTGGATGGTCTCGTCATTTGGTGAGGTTAAAACATAAAATGTGCAACTGACAGAGAAAACTAATGGAGCTGCTGCAGCTAAATTGAATCAAATGATTGTGTAGAAAATATGAAGAAGTTGAGGTCGGATTATATAAAACTTATGTATTGAGCAGGAGAGTAATGGTAGTAGAGATAACTTGAAGTTGAAGGAGAGTTGATGATGGAGGGTCTTTACATAGATTTGGATATATATTGTATGGAGTCGTAGATTGGCAGCAAAGAAAACATTAGATGCTTGATGAAGACATAATAACAACTAAAGGGTTCTTATTGGTGGATCTAATTCTGGTGGAAGAACAACTAAAAATGATTGATTCGAGAATAAATTAATGATTGATATTAGAAGACACTATGACACCTAAGCTTTGATGCTTTTCTAAGAAAACAGTTGCATTTGATGCATGAGAGATAATGATTAGGACTGGCTGTTGTTAGAGTGACACAGACTAGGCACTGCATATTAGAAAACCTAGATGCATGTTCTAATCACAATATAAAAACATACAAATTAAAGTGGAAGCAAAAGAAAGGGATTATAAATATCTCCAGCCATTGCTATTAGAATCCTTAAGTTTGCCCTAATTTTGGTTGTTATGAACTTCGGTGCCAAACCCTCCTTCTCAATAGTAGATGATGTATACAGAATTGAGAATGGTTTTGGTGACCTTTTTGTTCTATTTTCTATCCTCTGTAAAACTAACCCTAGCCATCATAAAGTAGTTGCGGATAGATATATAGTGGGTGATTTTTCTAAAGGTGGGAGAGAGTAGTGGGGGCTAATGGGGCTAATGGATCACATATCCTTTTTCCCCTTATTGTAGCCCATATGGGAAAAAGGCTAACATTCTCCCACTTGATCCATTTCACGAAAGACTCCATATACGGATCATAGCGATTAATCCTCTTTAGAGCAAGAATTGTTCTTCCATGTATCACAATATACTTAGTCTTTCACCACTCATACTTAACTTAACGAATAAACCATATGTCTACTCCAGGTCTAACTGTAATGACATTTCTCAACAAAATAACTGAAGTAAGTACGTACATAAATTCCAAATGAGAAATAATCCAACTAAAATAAAAGCTTCAGAAAACCATAAAGAATGTACTACATTATAGGACCAAGTCCCATCATTAATACATGATCCTTGAATTCTTTAATATGCATGCCTTTAGTCAAGGGATCAACTATCATCAATTCAGTGCTAATGTGTCCAATGATCACTCTTTTCTTGTACACGTTCTTTCACGGCTAGATACTTTATGTCGATGTGTTTACTTCGACTTCCTCTCTAATTATTCTTAGCCATAAAACAACAACTGAATTGTCATAATACATTCTTAATGGTCGGCTAATAGAGTCAACAACTCTTAGCCCAGATATGAAGCCTTTCAGCCATACACCATGTGAGGCATTCTCAAAACAAGAAACGAACTTAGCCTACTACTTCAAGACTATTTCTTCGTTTATATATAAGCATGTTATCCTTAGTACCCTTAAGGTATCTCAATACTTTATTCGCAGCCTTACAGTGATCGATTCCTGGGTTACTTTGATGTCTTCCTAATACTCCAACGGCATATGAAATGTCAGGTCTAGTATAGACATGAATATACATAATGCTACCAACAATTGAAGCATATGGAACATTTTTCATTTGTTCCCTTTCAATGTCATTCCTGGGGCATTGGTCCAAACTGAACCAATCATCTTTTACAATGGGATACACTTAAGGTATATACATTGATCGAACATAAGAAAACAAATCTTGCTCCCACTGACCTTAAGGTATATACATTGATCCATAAATATGAATCTGTAGAATATATGACTTGTGAAAATAACATAAGATCATTATCGGCTCAAATATTACAATCCGAATCTCGCAGATACACTAAATAGTCACTAGAAATAATTGACAATCAACTTGTCACTTGAAACAGTAGGTGGAAGTTGATCATTATCCTTTTCAGAAACATTATCCTGAAATGATCACTCCCACTAATCAAGTCATTCTCAAGAAATTTAGCATTTCTTGATTCCACAATTCTAGTGCTATGAAGAAATCTACTATAGTACTCTCCACCTCTATTTGATCTCACAATCTTAATGTGCTTACCACATTGTTTCTCTACTTTAACCTTAAACAATTTAAAGGCATCCAAAATTTCGTCTTTAGAACGAAACAAGTAAAGATACATATATTGTGAATAATCATTTATGAAGGTGATAAAGTATTTCGGATTATTAGCGTTCATGTCCGGACAACAAAAGTCCGTGTGTATAATCTCTAATAGGTTTGAACTTCTCTTGGCACCAATTTTGTGTTTGTTAGTTTGCTTTCCCTTAATGCAATCAACACAAGTATCAAAATCAGTAAAGTCTAAAGTACTAATTACCCTATTCTTTACCAATCTCTTAACTCTCTCAATGGAGATATGTCTCAATCTCCAGTGCCACAAAATAGAGGATTCCTCATTCATAATACATCTTTTTAACCCAGTATTAACATGCATAGAAATTTGAGTGATATCATTTTGTAAATAAAGACGATAGACAAATTACCATAACCAATAACTTCAGAATTTCTGAGAATACTGAAACCAGAATCTGAAAAAATTAAAGGAAATTCATAAAGGTACAAGTCTTGAAACTGAAATCAAGTTTCTAGTGAAACCTGGTACATAAAATGTCTTTTCTAAAAGCAAAATAAAACCACTGCTTAAAATTAAACTGCATGTCCCAACAACTTCCACATGTGAACTCATCTGAGTGCCTGAATAGATATAATGTTCACTTTTCGTTGGTTTCCTTAGGTTTGTCATACCCTGCAAGGTATTCGAAACATGGATTGTAGTACTAAAGTCAATCCACCATGTATTATGATTAATATTAACCATATTAAATTCATATACAAAAACACTAGAAAAATTACCTTTCTTCTCAAGCCAAGTCTTAAACTTAATGCAGTCCTTCTTCATGCGTCCCTTCTTTTTACAAAAGAAACACGGAGACTCCTTCTTTATGCTTTGGTTAACTGAAAGCTTTCATCTTTCCTTATTGTGATCCCTTTCTTCTTTGAAGAAGAAGCAATAGTAAGGTTCACCTTTTCGCCCTCTTCCATCCTCAATCTCCCCTCCTCTTGAACACACATGGTCATAAGTTCATTAATTGACCATTTATCCTTATGTGTATTATAAGATATCTTAAAGGGACCATATTATGGAGGAAGAATGCACAAAATAAAATGAACTAGGAAAGAATCAGACATGGTAACTTCCAAATCCTTAAGTTGGGCCGCAATATCCCTCATGCTCATGATATAATCACACACATTCTTAAACCCATTGTGCCTCATGGATGAAAACTTCATAATTAAGGTGCTAGCAAGAGCTTTGTCAGAACTTACAAATTGTTCATCAATGGCTTTAAGGAGATATTTAACCTTAGTATGCTTATCGACAGAACCCCGAATACTAGCACAAATTTTGGTCTTTATGAACATAACTGAGAGACGATTAGATCGATCCCATTTTTCATAAAGATCAACTGCATCTAGAGTACTAGTCTCAGTTATGCTAGGTGGTTCGTCTTTCCGAATAGCATAGTCGATATCCATCCACCCCAATTGTAAAAGCACTCTTTCTTTCCACACCTTATAGTTATCACCCTTTAATTCAGGAATGTCACAATTGACATCACAAATATTTCCAGTTAAAATTGCTGCAAAGAAAAATATATACATGCTTATAAATAAAAATTTGAGACTTAAACTTAATCATGATTTACCAATGCAAGTCATGTATAAAAATATGAATCTAGTGACATAAAACTTGCCCGTGGGCTAAAGTCCTACTCAAATTAGATTCATAACTACATGATGAAACTATTAAACCATATTCATTCCTTAATTCCTGTGGGTAGATTAAGGAACATAATTCAATATTTCACCCCAATTAATCATACAAATATAATAAAGTTCTTGTGGGCATATTTCATCATATTACGTATGATTAATTACAAAATTTATGTCTAGTTTCCACATGTGATTTTCTTAAGAAATTTTTAAATAACTAAAGATGTTGTGGCTACTCTCTAATTATTAAAATTATTAAATCACTTGACATAATCTTTGTTTATGTACAATCCTAATGGTCATAATATATATATAATTAATCATTTTATAACCATTGCACATGTCAACAAATATATTGGAACAAAATTAATATGATTAAACATATTCTTTAGCACTATATTTGTTTTGCAGTATATTATAAATAGCTAAATGGTTTCTTAAAGATTTTTGAAGTAATATTCTAGTATTGAATGCATATGCAGTGTAAACAGCTCTTTTGTACCAATTCAGAAATGTTCTTGTTGGCATTTCAAGTTCTCTTGGTGATTAGACCTCTTAATATCTGAACAACGTATCCCCAAGAAACCGAAATTGACCATGTGTGTTTCTTGGAGTAACAGATAGATTGTTGCATTATACTAGACGAATCAAACTATGTGCATTCTTGAATACAATAAACGACAGAAACCCAGGCAACTAAAATGTTGCATTGCTATTCACATATGTATTAGTAAGACAACTATCAAAATCAAATACGAATTTTCCTGAATCACAAAGACCTTCGTCCTCAACCTGCCTTTGCAGTGATTATCACCAACTCATTAAGCATACTGGCAGGAAATTATTTTTCAAACTGAAGTAGGGAATGAAATTTTAAATTATCTTCTCTATGAAAACCCATCAGTTATAGCTGTCTGGATACTATTGGAGCTAAGTGATAAAAGTACCATTGATGTCGATGTCATGAACAACAAACTTTTGTATTAAGTTATGAATTTAGTTACTAGACTTCTGATACACTACAGTATAGCATGAAGTACGCATACAAATTTAATTCAAACTCCATTACAAGGGAAAGAAAATGAATGACACTGATGGCCAAAACCAGAAAAGCTCTTATCTATGAAATGCCATGGAAGTTTGCAATGGGGTGACACAAAGAACCAGTAGGACAAACTCCACAATGACATTGTCGAGATGTTACTTGGACTACTTCCCATAACAGATATCTTCTAGTGCCAAATGGTTAGTAAGACATGGTATACGACTTTACACTCCGCATCATTTCATTTGACATCAAATCAGTTATTTGAGCGATGCCCATGGTTTTTACTTGCCAATGCTGAGAATAGTTATGTATATGATATGAAACTTGGTGGTTGGAAACCCATACAGTTAAAACTACCAAAGGAAAGATGCGTTGTTCCTATTGCTGGATCAGGTGGACTTGAGTGTTTTGTATCTAAAATTGACAATTCATCATAAATGTGCAACCCTTGTACTGGTATGATATGCACGCTATCTTTTTTTTTTTCTTTTTTTTTTAATTCAACCACTATTGACTCAACCAAGGGAATAGCGATGCATTACTCATCATCAGGATCACAATACAACGTATTTGTTCTGTACGAAAATATGCAAGTGAAAGTATTTCCTTCTTTAGAATAGGAGTAAGCTTGGATTGAGATATCAGTTACAGCATTTCGAGACACAGACACAGACCAGACACGGTTAAACTCAAAAGTAAGGGATACCCGTAATGACTAAACATGCTTTAATTTTTATGAAAACAAATTAATTCTATAACAAGCAAGGCAGAGGTGATTACAGGCTCTGATACCAAATATTAGAAAACCTAGATGCATGTTCTAATCACAATATAAGAACATACAAATTGAAGCGGAAGCAAAAGAAAGGGATTATAAATACCTCCAGCCGTTGCTATTAGAATCCTTAAGTTTGCCCTAATTTTGGTTGTTATGAACTTCGGTGCCAAACCCTCCTTCTCAATAGTAGATGGTGTATACAGAATTGAGAATGGTTTTGGTGACCTTTTTGTTCTATTTTCTATCCTCTGTAAAACTAACCCTAGCCATCATAGAGTAGTTGCGGATAGATATATAGTGGGTGGTTTTCCTAAAGGTGGGAGAGAGTAGTGGGGGCTAATGGGGCTAATGGATCACATATCCTTTTTCCCCTTATTTTAGCCCATACCTTATTTTAGCCCATATGGGAAAAAGGCTAACACTGCATTCATGTTCCACCATTATGTTGTACACTTCACTTTGTATTGATCAACATCAACACCTGGAAGTGCAAAGCCGGCCCTAGTCAAAAGATTGCCAGCATCTCGCACCTAAACATGAGACACAACGATACATACTTGTATAATACAGCAGCAACAAAACAGTGAAGTGACAGACTAGAACCAAATAAAAATGAACAAATATGTCCCACTAAGATCACATTTCAGGGCTATGGTATTTACCTGAGCCAAAGGAGACAGTCGTGGACTAAAGTAGAAACAAAGATTTTATTATTGCTTCATGTTTTTGATCATTATTCCAAACCGTGATATAGGTTTGCTTACATAGGAAGAGAAGCAAACCCTAACACAGGAGATAGAAGCAAACCCTAAACAGAATATTTGTTTAACAAATCCTAAAGATTATGAGTTGGCACAGATATCTGGTTTATCCGGTTCTGTTATCTGGTTTTGACTGTATGGTTCAACACTTCCCCTCAAGTTGAAGGGTAGCTGGCGAACATTCAACTTGCTTCTCATGCTTCGCTTATCTTGCTCATACAGTCTTCATTTCTGACTTGTCATCACGTCGATATGATCTCATCTTAATTTTGCTTTCCGGTCTCCATAAATTTTGTGGTTCTCTGTTGGTTAAGAGACTCAAGATGTTGTTGGTGTTCTCTGTTGGTTAAGAGACTCAAAAGTTTTGTTGGTGTTCTCTGTTGCTAAGAGACTCAAGATGTTGTTGGTGTTCTCTGTTAGTTAAGAGACTCAATGTGTTGGTGGTGTTCTCTGTTAGTTAAGAGACTCAAAAATTTTGTTGGTGTTCTCTACTGGTTAAGAGACTCAAAATATTTGTTGGTGTTCTCTGTTGGTTAAGAGACTCAAAAAATTTGTTGGTGTTCTCTGCTGGTTAAGAGACTCAAAAATGATGTTGGTGTTCTCTGTTGGCTAAGAGACTCAAGATGTTGTTGGTGTTATCTGTTGGTTAAGAGACTCAATGTGTTGGTGGTGCTCTCTGTTCATGTCAAGAATCATTGATTTTCTGTGATGGGGGAGATGGAACTACCATTGTTGTAGACTGTGAGCTCGAGTCGCTGATAACGGGAGGAGGTATTGAGGAGCTCGGAGTTGGGTTTTCTGCAATTGTTGATGTTCAGGGGAGTTGATGGAGATGATGGTTGTATGCAGGTGGAATAGTTGATGGAGGATGGAAAATAATTGGTGGTAGTTCAGCGAGCAAAATATCGTTAAACTTAGGGTTGTGAGCAGCTGGAAAGGGTGTGTATGGTGGCTATTGAAGCGATTTATAGCGGAAGAGTGAGGGGATCGACCCGCTCTGATACCAAGTAGAAACAAAGATTTTATTAATGCTTCATGTTTTTGATCATTATTCCAAACCGTGATATAGGTTTGCTTATATAGGAAGATAAGCAAACCCTAATACAGGAGATAAAAACAAACCCTAATACAGGAGATATAAGCAAACCTTACAAAGAATATTTGTTTATCAAATCCTAAAGAAATATGAGTTGGCATAGAAATCTGGTTTATCCGGTTATGTTATCTGGTTCTGACTGTATGGTTCAACAACTAATACCTCCCTCACGCTCGATTTGTCATGCAGTGCATGCTATCCTTAGCTCCCTAATCATCAATCCCATTTAAAAGGCAAAAGGAAAACTGTTAGGCATCATAGATTTTGAGCGCGCATAAAGATTTTAGATAGAAAATAATCAAAATACTTTAATTTTTCTCCACCAAGAATAGTTGCTTGAAAAAATCCATCAGGCTTCATCGCCAACCTGCACTGCCATAAACGTCTCAATTGTTAAAGTGATTAAAACATGTATACACTCTTACATATATGGGGAATTTGGCAAATGATCCTTAGTACTGTGTTTTTACGCTTGGACATCCCTGCAAAAACTTTAGGCATATTAAATACAGTGAAAATATGGTCATTAGATCGTAATACCAAAAGCCTTTTATCAATTGATTTTTCATAATAATAGTATTGTCCTTATCTTATTGGTGATTAATAATAATGATTAGTGGTTAATGTAAATTATTAATAGGGATTTATTAAAGTTAGTATTAGTGTGATAGAATAATAACATATTTTAAGAAAAAGTTAAGGGAAAATCTTGTTTTTTTAAGAGAAGAAGAAAAAGGGAAGTGAAGAAAAAATTTGGTCATTTATCAAAATATGTAAATGAGGAAGGCGAATTATCATCTCGTAAAGCTCAGAAAATACACAACAACTGCAAAGAAGATTTGGATATGGTTGATTATTTGGATTATGAGAATGACTTTACCCAAACTAAAACTCAAACTCTACTTCAAGCTCAAGATGATGATTTTGATGAGTCAAATCCCGAATATATACATGGATGAGGAACCTGTATGGGCTTTTGTTTGAGGGTCATCTCAATAAAAAAAAGGCATGTTTTTAGGCATACTGAAAACTTAGTGGGCATACAAAATGATTATCCTATTCAGGGTGTGTTTATAAGGGGCGTCAAATTGGTAACTAAATTACTTAGATACCCTTAAAAAGTTTAAATTATAAACATACCCTCTATAATTTAATAACCCAAACATAACTTAAATCAAAAATCAAAACAAGTTTGAGTCATGACTTAGTTGAGTCAGCGAATATGATTTTGTTATCTTCATCACCCATCCTTAGCTAAAATAACCATATTTTAAAATTTTGCGTAACTTGTAAATAGCATATGGGGTAACTTTTGAGGTCCTTAAATTTTTTAATTATGGACCAAAATAGATACTTGATTGCTATTTGGAAAGATCAAAGCCTCCTCTATTTCGGTTAAACGAATCTCTCCATTAGGTAGTACTTCGGTACATCTCAGCTTAGGCTGGTGTAAGTTCTTTATGCTTGGAAAGTAGGGTAGTATTTTGTTCGACAATTGATAGACACATTTTAGTGTCTAAATTGCACCTTAGTTTCTATTAAGTTAGTATTCGATTTTGCAAATATTACGTGTTTTTATGCTTTTGTAGGTACATTAGAAGAATAAAGATTTGTGGAAAAATTGGCTCAAAAAGTGATAAAGGCACCCGGGAAAATGGATTAAGGCACCCGCATATTGGATTGGGGCAACCCCTTTTTGGTTTAAAATTCGAATTTGGCGGGAAGAATGATGGTTACGTAACCAAATTCTGCTGTGAAGATTTTAAAGAGTTTGATCGAACAAAGAAGCCTCTAAGAGATACTAGAATGATTCAAACATCTCATACATGGCAAAACAGCACATCTAAGAGCTAAATATTGGCCGGAAATCGTGGAAACAAATCGGAAAAGCCAATCCGATGCTGTTTGAGTTCATCTCGGATTTACAAGTTGTTTGGATAAGTTTTGAGAGTTCTAATCGAATTAGAACTCTCCCTAGGGTTTGTTTCATCTATAAATAGCAAGATAAGCCAAGAAAATCAGGGGGGGGAGAATCGCTGGAATAGTGAACAGAAAACTTTCTTTTCTGCTGCTGCGTACAGGGAAGAAGGAGGTGAAGAACAAACAGCTCCAGCGAACTGTCGTTCACTAACGCTGGAACTGTCGTTCATATTGAGCTGCTTCAACTGTTTCTTTCCTGTTGCTCATTTTCTTTTGTAACGGCTGAACCATCTTCTGTAACGATTATATACGTAGCTGTTCAGCTGTTACACCATTATTTCACCTTGTAATCAATATTTTGAGCAATGAAGAGATCTTTTGAGCAAGTTTTCTCCACCATGAGCTAAGTATATTTACTGGGATGATGGAGGAGGTTTTTCTCTCAATTTTATGTGGTAAGTCTATTTTTAATTAATTAATTATAATTCTTTACTTGTTAAAATTGCATAGTTTCGAAATAGAAAAACGGTTTCATTCAGTAGTGGTGTTTTTGTTTGATGGGTCATGCTGGGTTGACAACCTCTGATGTCCCATGCTTATGATTTACCTCTACTTGTTTGCA